>JAXDDW010000339.1:0-43141 GCA_034670385.1 Hoplostethus mediterraneus | reverse complement strand
TTGGGGTATTGCATTTTAAAGTGAAATATATAGGGGAACTGAAAGACTTTGGCTTGGCCCTTCTGAGGACTGAAGCCAAGCAAGGCTTTATAATTCAGCCCCTTTGCGTCAGGTGAGATCTGTTGGAGTGTTTTCAGTTTCTCACTTCTACTGTAAATACATAGCAGGGTGTTTGTTTCCTTTCCATACCGGTGAGGACAAATGTTGAATTCAGGGCTACATAAGTCTCAGCTGTTGTGACATTCTCCTTTTTTCATTTCTACCACGTTTCCCCATGTTGTATTATTATTCCTCAAAGCACGACAATGTTTCTGATTTGGTGTGCTGCTGTTCTTCCACACTCAGGTCTCCAGAAATCCTTTTGCGGCTCCAGAACTTCAGAACACATCAGAACTTCCATTCCAGGTGTCATCTTGGTCCGACCAATGGCACCCACATATGTGATACCTGAGGACACCTCAGAGGTAGGAATCACTGCTTGCTCAGTGTCAATTATATATTAGCAATAATGAACAGTTAAAAATTCACTCAACCAGGAATAAATGTGATTATTGTTAATAGTACTAATGGTCTCCTCACAGGATGGATCTGCAGTAGCAATCCCCTTTATGCACCCTGTATGGACTCTATGGACTATTGTGGCCACCTCTTCGGTTGCCCTGAGCGACCCCTCTATGGACCCTCTACGGATTCTATGGACTCTATGGAATATTGTGGTCACCCCTTCGGTTGCCCCGAGCGGCCCCGCTGTGGACCCCGCTATCGCGGCCACCCCTTCGGTTGCCCCGAGCGGCCCCTCTGGGGACCCCGCTATCGCGGCCACCCCTTCGGTTGCCCTGAGCGGCCCCTCTGGGGACCCCGCTATTGCGGCCACCCCTTCGGTTGCCCTGAGCAGCCCTGTTGCTGACCAGGATAACAATGACCTGGTTGACAACGCTGCTGACACCACATCTGGTAAGACATTCACCTCCACTTGTGTCTGAATTGTCCTTCCACACTGTAGGTGATTCCATCAAGGTCGTGTCCTCTTTCGATTTTTAGAGGTCAGCAAGCCCAAGAAAAAGAAGAAGAAGGGAGTCAGGCGATTCTTCTCCTGGATGAGGAGGGCATTTTGCTGCGGTGCAGCCAAGGTTGCACGGTGAGTAATGAGACCTGTGGTCTCACCTGGGGAGTGTGGTCTCACCTGGGGAGTGAGACCACACTCCCCAGTTCCCTATGGAGGTTTTCTCGCCAAACACCTGAGAACGACTCTCAGAAAATATCCACCCATGCGTGATTGAAGACAGAAAACATTTACAGATGTAAAAGTGAACATCTGAATGAATGTGGTAGCAGCCGCACTTGAAACTTGCACTTGGCAGAACAAATTGAATCTGCCACTGCAACTTCTCAGATGGGCATCGCAAATGTTCAATCTGCACGTAAAATTGTTGCAGAGAATTTGATGCCCAAGTGATTAAATCTGAGCAAATATATTTCAAGTGTGCAGCTGCTTCTCTGACTTCAGACTAACGGGTGGGTGAATATTTTCCGAGTGTAAAAGCCATCATCAAGTTCTCAGGTGTTTGGCTAGCAGGATCCTTCATAGGTCTCCCTGTGGGCGACACGGTGGCTCAGTGGTTAGCACTGTGGCCTCACAGCAAGAAGGACCAGGTTCCTCTCTGTGTGGAGTCTGCATGTTCTCCCCGTGTTGGCGTGGGTTTCCTCCGGGTCCTCTGGTTTCCTCCCACAGTCCAAAGACATGCAGGTCAGGTGGATTGGAGACTCTAAATTGCCCTGAAATTGATTGACAGTCGATCTGTGTTGGCCTTGTGATGGATTGGCGACCTGTCCAGGGTCTTTCACTAAATAAACAAATAAACTAAAAAAACAAATTCACTGTTGTCAGTTGTGTGTTTTAGCAGTAGTATATATTCACTTTCATTTGAGCTTTTATTCAGATGTAGTTAGTATAAGTGGAATGTTTCTTTCCAACAGCAGAGATATGGAGACAGACTCTCTCACCATCAAACTATGTGTGGAAGAATTTACGTATGTTACCTTAGGTATCTTGATTTGTTTACTGTTATCCCCTATATTTATTATCCCCTATATTTCTTTAGATGCTGCTCTTTCTTAGGCCTTAGCATGTTGAGTCACACAGGGTGAGGCGCCGAGGTGTCTGGGTGCATGTCTTGTCAATAGTCGCATATCATATGCTGGGAGGACAGGCTGTGCCTAATCTATCTGTTGGGAGAACGACTGGTGCCTGGTAATGTAGGCCACAGGTCAGGTCAGATCATGACACAGTCGGCCCGGTACCATCCAGAAAGCCTCCCCATTACTTCCTTAAGCCACGGGTACCCAGATATCTGCTCCATGTAACCTTGTGACCTCACTGGTTGCGTCAATGCTTTTCGTCAGCTCTTAGTCCTTCCCCTAGTAGATAGCGCTTTTGCATATTCATCCCCTTTATTGTTTCCTTTAACTATATAAACTTTGCCCTGATGCTTCTATGGCAGAGATCCGTATGCTTTACCCATGTGTGCGTATCTCTCCTGAGCGCTCAGTATTGTATTATATAGGATTGTATTGTATTGTATTGTATTGTCTTCTGTGTGCTAATAAATGTGCTCATGTAATTCATGATTGATTTAAAAGGACTTCTGTCTCGATCTAAGTTTATTCAACAAACTGGCGTCACGAACAGGATCTCAATACAGGCAGCTGCTAAAAGGGGTGAGTACATCATTTCTTAATTGTGACCCCCACGTAAGTGTGCCTTGACGAGATCCAAAAGAACCTGTATAGTTCTAAGTTTATTCAACACTATGGAAGCGTATAGTTAACTTCATCCAAATGTTAATGCAAAGTGGAACATGAAGATGCAATCCAATAGCATTCTGCATGCATAATTTGAGTCAACGAGTCAATATTCATTAAGAGAATGACTGACAGGTTGGTAGACCATGGAAATGTTATGCACAAGGGGGCGTTGCTTCTCACTTTTCACATTTGAATTAACATTTGAAATTTGTTAACCATGGGACATGAAAACAAAGCGGGACATGTCATTGAAAATGCTGGCAAATGTATTTTTCATTCACATTTTATTTTCATCTTCCTTTCATTTTCATTTTCCAATCTGCACTAACCTTTGGATTAAGTTAATTATACGCTTCCATATCAAACATGCATGCACATCCAACACACACACACACACACACACACACCTGGAATAGAGTTAAAGACAGCCAACTTTTCCAGTTATTTTCTATTCTATTCTTTTTGACACTGGTCTAGTCAAGCTTGTTCTTTTCCAGCTTTCCTCAGTTTATCAATTGATTGCTTCAGGCTACAGCTACTCAGCAGGGGGGGTGTCTTTACTAGATCAGAAGATGTGTAAAATGATGATCATCATCATGAAAAATGATGGAAAGTGATCAATTACCGGTGTTCAGGGTAAAAGGGTAGTTCCCATACCAGGAGTCGAACCCGCGTCGCCTGGGTAAAAACAACACAATAAATGTCCTTTGTATGCCTCTGATACGTGTCCCGTAAACGGTCGTTTTGGAGCCAGAGGGACAGAGGTTGTTTCTTCCATAGACATGGTTGCACATGGTTTGATAGCACATAGGAAATATTTACTCCTACTCCCCCTTGAGGACTATTTAAGTAAAGCTGTCATAAACGCTAGGTAGTAGGTACACTGCACAACGCGTTACTGACTCACAGCTCGCAGCTTGAGTTATGGGTTGATTTTGAGTGCAATTTGGAAACGATTCAACTGAGTAAAGGCGCAGTAGAACCGACGAGGATGCTCTGTGTGCCAGAAGGTCTGCGATTTGGAGGTGAGTTTTTTGGATCACCCTTCCCCTTTCTGCAGTTTACAGTCAACGCGTATTCAATGTGGTAAAAAACAAATAAAGTTTGTTCAAGAAAACCTGCCAGCCAGCAGGTTAGGTTCACAGAGTCAGTTACCATGGTAACTGAATCAGAGTTTGAGTTAGCTCTCTTTCTGGAACGGGAAACCCAGAGTTTCCCTCATCTCAGGGTTAACAAACTCAGAGTTTTCACTAAACCCTCTTCTTGGAACAGACCCAGATGTATGCCCGAGGACCATAGATACAACCTGTTTAAACTGGATTAGGTCTGGAATGTAGTTTTTACTGCTTTGTGTGCAGTACTACCTCTATACATCGCTCTTTTGTGTTTGAAAAGATTATTGCATGGATTTCATTGGTGCGGGTTGTTTCATGTTTAGGAAATTTATTTTGCAGATTCCCATTGAGTTTTTTGGTTTGGCAGATTCCCATTGAGTTTTTTGGTTTGGCAGATTCCCATTGAGTTTTTTGGTTTGGCAGATTCACATTGAGTTTTTTGGTTTGGCAGATTCCCATTGAGTTTTTTGGTTTGGCAGATTCCCATCCCATTGAGTTTTTTGGTTTGGCAGATTCACATTGAGTTTTTTGGTTTGGCAGATTCACATTGAGTTTTTTGGTTTGGCAGATTCACATTGAGTTTTTTGGTTTGGCAGGTCCCCTTTTGTGATTCATTGAGTTTTGCAGGTACCATTGGTGATTTATTGAGTTTATTGTGTTTTGCATTGGTGATACATTGAAGGTTCCCTTGACACACGAATCCTGGCTTCCATTTCCTTCACCTGTTCCACATGCTGCGCTCACACCAGAAAGACCACCTGAGGTGAGATTTGAACCCTGGCCTCCAGAGGCCACTGGGACACCAGTCCAAACATCTAAACATCCCAGGTTCAAATCCTGGACAACCCCTTTTTTTTTTTTAACCCCTGGAAGTCACATAAGCCTTTCTTGTTCTTGGATAGTTCAGCTAATCTGAGGTGATAATTGGGGAAAGGGTAACATCTAGTGTCCATAATGATTATTGCTGTGTTCCTAAGGGAAACAGAAATAGGGGTCCTCAGTTTGTGGGTTGAAGCACCTGGACCTCACTGTGTGTGTCCTGCTCTTTCCAATCCTCATGAGGGCTGGTGGTGATGTTGACAGCGGTCCTACTCTGCTCTGTAATGTCAACATGTTTCAACACAACTCAGCTCTAACAACACACACACTCACACACACACTCCTTTACAAGCTACTCCAAAAAGGCCAGGATGAAGATCCTGTGTTCTTTGTTACAGGTTCGCCTTGTGCGAATCAGAAGCAGCAGGATTCAGAATCAGGGTCAACAGAAAAGCCTCATAGGTCGGTCTGTCCGCTGTCAATCATTCACTCCTGTCCACACACGGCCACATTGGAACGACAGTCTATATTTCACGCCACAGGGCCAACAAGGCAAACGGAATCAGAACTGAAGTGTCCCGGCCCGGATAGGTCTGTCAGTAGAGCATGAGACTCTCACTCACAGAGTCGTGGGTTCGATCCCCACGTAGTGTCAAATACCCTTGTAAGTTGCTTTGGCTAAAAGCATCTGCTAAATGACTGTAATGTAACACACACAAGAACAAACCTTTGACATGTTGTACAGTTCTCGTTTATTACTAAGTATATTAGTGTTCTCACTCACAACAAACACAACTTGAGAAATGGGCTTTGACTGGGTCACGTAAAACAGTAGTCTATCATCTATCTCTCTCTCTCTATCTAAATATTGACAATAGTCCATGAAGATTTTGCTTTGTTTTTAGATTATTTTTTAAAATCTGGATCTGAATTATACAGATTTCTCTTTGTGCAAGCAAATCAAAATCAAATCACATTTATTTGAGCCCTTAATCATGGTTACAGTCTCAAAGGGCTTCACAGCGCCCAATGTGTGGAAACAATAAATGGTCAGTACACGACACCCCCTGACCTTTGACCCTCGAGGAAAAACTCCCACAAAACCTTTCAGGAAAAAAATGGAAGAAACAGGAGGTGCTACTCAGAGAGGGATCCCCCCATCCATCTGAAGGTAGGACAATGACGCTTGTTCTTTGGCTAAAATGAGGTTGGAGCGACATCTGGTGGTATGAGGTGATAACTGCAGTCGGTGCTTTGAATATAACCCTTCCACTGTGATGTGTGGTCAGATGATGACAACTTTTTAGCAATGCAAACAATATTGTAACTACCCAACTGCGTGTCTTAAATCGTGGTTGTAACCTTTATAGGTCAGCTGACCCTTAAGTTACTACTCCTGCTGCTGCCCCTCGCTAGCTAGTAGAAGATTTATATCAAGTTACTATAAAGGTAGATAAAAATCTATTTTATAAATATAAAGGCAGGCATATTGAGTTTAGGTGGGTTTACTCTCCACTATGTGTGTGGATTTCGTTTTATATATTATTTGTTGGACGTTTTAGTTTTCCTTGGGCTTGAGAGCATGTTTAGGCTGTAACGTTACCGTGGTAGACCTCGCTGAGTGTATATTTGGAGTAACGTTAGTTAAGTTGTAGTATTGAGCTATTATTGGTGATCTGATTTTCTTAAGACATGCTAAGCCATGCTACATGGTTGCCAGGTCCTAGCTGTGTTAGCTGGCCTTTGTTTCCAAGATATTGAAGTTTTAGCCTGATGAGTGACAGGGTGGTCTAGGATCTAAAGAGACCTTCAGCTGGAGGACCGTTGCTCAAGCTCTGTTTCTGCAGTGTCCTTGAGCAAGACACTGAATCCCTGAATCCAGTGTTGCTGTTTTGTAGCTGACCCTGACCTCTGACCTGAAGGAGAAAACAAAAAGAGAGTTTTCCCTTCAATAAAGTGTCACATGATGATTGTGCATTTCCACCGTGGAATGAGAGCAACAGTTGCTTCTCATCACTATTCCCAAACCCCCAGACAGACAGCGGTCCAATAAAGCCATCTCTGGTCTACCTACACCGATCAGTAGCGCACACGACAGTCCCATGCTGAGACGTTCACACCTCCAGCGCTCAGTTTAACAGGGCAGGCAAATGGACAAACAGGGTGTGTGTTTGCAGCTGCACGTGTCTGTTGACTCTGGGGGCCCTTAGGTGCTACTCAACGATGCCTGGCCTCAGAAGAGGTGCTAAAGGTGACACCTTCCAATGGCGCCATGGCAGATATCGGATGTTCACATACTTGGCATGGCGGGGTCCGTCCCCTCAAAGCCCTCTCTCTCTCTCTCTCTCCCTCTCCCTCTCTCTCTCTCGCCCCCTCCTCTCTCTCTCTCATTCACTCTCTGTATCTCTCTCTCCATCTCACCCTCTAGCTCCGTCTTTCTTTCTACCTCTCTTTATAATAATGTAAGATTTAACATGCTATTTACCAACAGGATCCATTCATTTGTTTTACACACACATTATTGAGCCCGACACCAAATAATAAGAAGGATAATTATATTTATTGACAAATAAATTAAATGTTTTCATATTACTTACATATTTACATTCATTGGTGCTCATTCATGATATAAAAATAAAGGATATAAAAGTGTGCAATTGGCAATATATGAAGTGTTTCATTGCAAAATGACCATGTCCATTTTGGAAAAAATGTGCAACCTGAAATTCAGAGTCAATATTTCAAACCCACCGATGATTCAATCCACAAATACACTATACAACTATTTTTTAAGGAAAAGGATGACTCATAACTTTAGCAGCTACCAATAAGTTGAGTTGCCTTAGTGCCATAATCATTTTCTTTGAACGGTGGGCGTCTCATTTTGGAATGAAATCCTTCATGTTACATTAATTTCTGTTTTCCTATGTATTCAAGAGTCAGTAATACTGTCTGGGTATCCTGTTGGCGTGCAGCATCCATTCCTGACTGGAATGTAATTTGAATCCCCCAGTGGCATGTAGCCTGATTTATGTAGCAGTTGGGTTTCCTATGGACGCTGCATGTTTCACAAGCTGCATGATGAGTTTAACAAACGGCCGAACCGTCCAAAGGGGATATTTGATGCAAAGTCTGTGTCTGCTTGTTTTTGACTGCACGCAAGGCTGTAAGATGTATTTAGTCTCCTTCAACAAAAGGCTATATGCTACCTGTCTTCATTTGTGTGTGTGTGTGTGTGTGTGTGTGTGTGTGTGTGTGTGTCCATCTGAGCGTATCACTCAAAGTCACAGCCCAGCAGCTCTATTCTCATGGTGATATAGCTCCTCCAGCTGATGGGGATGATTCGGATGAAGCGGGAGAAGATGGGAGGGTAGATGTAGTTCTGCACGTGGCCGTTGTTGTCTGTGTTCCCTATAAAGGTCTGGGTTGGAGGAAAGAAAGAGAAGGACAGAAAGTTTAGAATCACTTTTCTACCACTAGTCTCCTGAAGACTACATTTCCCAGACTTTGCCCAGGCTCACCTTTGACATGTAGTCCTCATCGTCGCTGTATGGGAGCCAGCGTAGCCCGTCGTGGCTGTACTGCAGAGCGTAGGAGATGACGTACATCTCTTTGCCGAAGGACTTGGCTCCCTGTGTAATAATACCTGTGATCTTCTTGACCTGGGGCAGCTCCACCTGGAGCCACTGGTCCATGTCAGTATACTGGGGGAAGAAGAGAGAGATGGTAGATGACAATGTATGTGCGTGTGTGTGTGTGTGTGTGTGTGTATGTCTGCAGCCTATATGTGTATCATTATTTTTGCTTTATTAACAGTGTTCAGTTTGCTTTCATCATCAGTATCAGACCTATGTCACAGGTTCATGGCATGTGCCTTAGGCCATGTGCAAATGTGATGAGCCTGTTCATGTGTGTATAGTGAATGCAGCTCAGTCAGATCCTCTATGTGAAGATCAATATTGACATTGTGTGTGCACGCCTCCATTTACTGTATGTTCAGTATCGTACTTGAGTGTCTTCATTTGCACCTTTCTTATCTGGGAGTTTGTGCCAGATGTCTTTCGTAAGAAACAAAGTTGGTTGCTATTATTAATATTAGTATTAATATTAAAGCACCAGGAAACTTATATAGTAAATAGTAAAAATGAATATATGATATCAAAGTTTAGTGTCTAATTAAGCATCCACAAAAATCTGAGTGAAAATAAACGTTCAGAAATATTAGAAAACCTCGTTCAAAAACATCATTTAGCTGTTTTCATTTCTCAGGACTGTGTAGGCGTGTCAGATCAGGATTTGATTGACATCCTGACACCTTGATAGCTCCTCCCATGTCAAACTGTCAAGCTGTTGCACCTGTTGGGGGAGGGACAACTGACGTGCATTTTTTACTGATTGGATGAATGAATTCTCTGCGTCATAAATGTCAGAAAATACCACGCCCACTTCAACCCCCCTGTTCTGAACCCCCCACTCATCTGAACCAGCTTTTCTAATATTTCTCAACGTTTATTTTCGCTCCGATTTTTGTGGATGCTTAATTAGACACTAAACTTTGATATCATATATTCATTTTTACTATTTCAAGCCAATTTTCCTGGGGCTTCAATATTAGTTGTAGTATTACCTTAGCCTGCCATGCGTTGGCGGTGCCCTGTGTGTTCAGACGTGCCAGGGAGGGGCTCCAGGTTCCAGAGTACCAGCTGGAGGCGGTGGAGCTGGCGGTGATACGATGGTCCTCTATCAGCCTGTTCTCCATACCGAGAGGCACCGAGCAACCTGGGGCAGGAAATCACACAAGAACCTCAACTCAACCTCAACCTCAACTCTTCCCACTCTCTCTCTCTGTTTCACTCTCTGACACTCTCCATACAGACACACACACACACACACACACACACTATGCGCATGTGTGTGTCTGAATCTGGCACTCATGTAAACACACGCAACCTCGTACCGTCGAGCTGACAGCCGTAGAACTCCATGCGGACTGTGGCGGCGTTGTACCAACTGATGGGGTGAAGTCTGATGAACCGTCCAATCAGAGGAGGAAAGAAGGTGTTTACCTTTGTCCCATAGGGTTCCTGGTTCCCAGCGAATATCTAGAGAAATACAGAAAGTGTCACAGTGAGAACAAGCTTCTCACACCCTTTTCTATCAGGCTGCAGCCATTGCATTGCTCATGTGCATGGATGTGATCTAACTTCCCCCACCTTCCTGTGCTCCACGCTGTCACCCTTATAGAAGATCCAGTGCCTGCGGTCGGTGCTGTAGGAGATAGCGTACTTGACCACATACTGAGTCTGGAATATCTGCTTGGCTCCCTGGGTGGCCACCTGGCTGATCACAACTGGCCGCAGGAAGTCCACCTGAACCGAGGGAGTCCACAGGTGGCACATATCAGGAAAGCATACACATGCACGTAGTCGTGTACGTACACACACATGCTGTCTCTCCCCATCTCTCTCTTAGATGCACACACACACACACATGCACTGGTACCTGAATCCAGCTGTTGTCCTGGTCTGTGCTCCATGCATTGTATTTGCCCTGGTTGTGCAGTCTGGCTAAATAAGGCTCCCAGTATCCTACAAACACAGAAATGCATCACCATTATACAGCATCACCTCTGTGTACAATCATTTACACTTAAGCTCAACTCGTTATTGTGATTGTAGTAGGTCCATTGTGTGTCTGTTGCTAAGATACATAGATACAGCCAGGTGGAGAGAGCAGAGTATGGCTACCTCTAGTGTTGATGGCGGTGATCTGGTCGTCTTTCACACTCCCTGACCCTAGACCCAGGGGATGGTAACAGTCTGGAGAAACATACAACAGCAACACCAAACATTAAATCACCACAAAAACGTTGTTTCATCATGTTCTTATTGTTCTTTGCATTATCCTGTTACAGTGGGTCGTACCATTATCTATAACCAGGAAGAGGGTTTGCATGCCCTTCTGTTGGTTGAAACCAACTTCTGTCTCTAACTGCCACAAGCCTGGCTTGGAGGGCCACATCTCCAGTGTAGCAAAGCCCCTGGGATGAATAAGTGTGTATTTAGTTGTCAATGCAGTGTGAAATGATTTGTCAGTTTTTCTATTTGAAATAATATATAGACCTGTTATGATTCCTGTGCTGACCAGGCAGCATTTGGGTAGACGCTGTGTTAGCTCTGTTTGCTTGTGGAGGAATGGTCGTCTCGTAATATGGACAGTGTGAAGGTCTCTGGAGCCATGTTGATTTCAATGCACAGTACGATAGCTTGTGTACATCTCAAACCCATTCAGGCTGAATGATGCCGTTGTAAATGTGCCTTAGGGACAACTAACATGGAGACATTCATGTACTACAAATCCAAAACTCAGCATCATTTTCATACCCACAATATTTCATGCCTTTTTCTTTGATACAGTTGGATGCACGGGAAAACGCTAATTCTCATGACACATTGTGAAAATTTCTACTTAGTTATTTATGACACTTTGAGAATATTATGAAAAATCACTGTATGTATGTTTTTGTTTGACGCTAATCTTAAAGTGTGAGATGCCATCTTAATAAAATCAAAAAATCAATAAAAGTACATGAAACTTAGGTTCTTTAGAAGTTTATTTACTCCGTCAGGTTTATCCTTCATGTCCGCGGTTTTTCAAATACCTACTCTGGGATCACAATAGTCAATGAAGAGAGACATGAACTCCCTCATGTCTAACCAATCCGTCCAATCCCGCCACTCACACAGCATAGCCCAATTCAACCTGGTGGATCTTCTGGAAGCAGAGTGATACAACTTGGTATATAAATCATTAATTACTAAGAGAATATCTCACTATGATATAGAAAATATATAACTGTATTGTTCAAAATGTCATTTCGAATGGTTCTGAAATATAGCGGATTCCTCAAAAAGTGCAGCTGGCTAAACTCTGTACTCTAAATCGCACATTTCAATACACCAATTTCCACTGTATTTCCCGTGTACTCACGATTGACACCTATAAGTATGTTGATGTCCGACCAGTAGACTCCTCTTCCATTGGCCACCACCTAGCCTGGAACCAATTCATAAGTATTGTGAAGTTCATGTGTGGTGTGAACCTCGTGTTTTTTTTTTTTTTTTTTTTTTTTTTTTTTTTTTTTTTTAAAAAAAAAAAAAAAAAAAAAAAAAAAAAAAAAAAAAAAAAAACACGGACGGTCACCCCAAAAAATTGCGGGGTTAAAAAATTGAAATTACAAAAACCCCTTTTCCCCCCCCCTTTTGGGGGGCCCTCCCCAAAAAAAAAAACCCCGGGTTTTTGTTTTCAAAAACCCTTTTTTTTTTTTTTTCCCCCTTTTTTTAAAAAAAATAAAAAATTTTTTTTTTTTTTGCCCCCCCTTTTTGGGCGGGTTCCCCCGGGATTTTGGGGGGGCCCCATTAAAAAAAGGGGGAGTTTAGGCCGTTTTTTAAAACCCTTTTTAAAAAGGGGAAACCCCCAAAAAAATTTTTTTTTTTTTTTTTTTTTTTTTTTTTTTTTTTTTTTTTTTTTTTTTTTTTTTTTTTTTTTTTTTTTTTTTTTTTTTTTTTTTTTTTTTTTTTTTTTTTTTTTTTTTTTTTTTTTTTTTTTTTTTTTTTTTTTTTTTTTTTTTTTTTTTTTTTTTTTTTTTTTTTTTTTTTTTTTTTTTTTTAAAAAAAAAAAAAAAAAAAAAAAAAAAAAAAAAAAAAAAAAAAAAAAAAAAAAAAAAAAAAAAAAAAAAAAAAAAAAAAAAAAAAAAAAAAAAAAAAAAAAAAAAAAAAAAAAAAAAAAAAAAAAAAAAAAAAAAAAAAAAAACTTTGGAAGGTCTGGGAAATTTCTGCCCAAACCCCCCCCCTTGTACGGTTCAACGGGCCCCATCAAAAAGGGCTTTTAAATTTTTTCCCTTGGGGGCCCTATCAAAAGGGGTCCACCCGGGCGAAAACCTGTTTCTTTTTTCCCCGGCCCAAACTTAAAATGAAAAGGATGAGTCCGGGGCCCCCTTGGGGTTGTGCTAAAAGGGCCAGGAGGGTATGGTATTGGTAAAAGGCCCTACCCCCAAGAACCTTTTAAGGATTCACCTTGAGGGGCCACCAAAACCCAAAAAATTTTTCTGGGGAAATTTTAAGCCCAAAAATTTCAATCAAAGGGAGGGGGGGGGCCCATGAGGGCTTTGGACGAATTTAAGAAAGGGGGGGCCTTTTCATATTGCCCAAAATTAAAAAAAAAGGGTTTTTTTTTAAAATTTGTCTTTTTTTTTTAAATTTAATTTCCCAAAAGGATTCTAAAATTTTTTCCCCCTTTTTCAAAAAAGGGGGAAAAACCCCCAACCCCCCGGCCAAATTTTTAAAAAACCCGTTTCCATTTTCCCCCATTTGTGGGTTTAAAGCTTTCTGTTTTTTTAAAGGGCTCTAGGCTTTCCCTCGGGGTTAAAGGGGTTGGGAAAATTAGGAAAAACTTTAAGTTTTCCCCCTAAAACTTGAATTTTTCTTCCCTTGCAATTTTGAATTTTTTAAATTTTTGTAGATTTTTTTCTTTTTCCCAACCAAACCTTTGGCCTGGCCTTTTTTTCCCCTTGTTTGTTAAAAATAAACTTCTGATTTTTTTTTTAAAAAAAACCGTTTTTCCTAACAAAAATTTCTTGGGGGGTTTTGGGCAAAGCCGTTCTTTCTCAAAAGTTTCCTCCGCGGAAGCGGGGTTTTTAAGGGGGTCCAGTCCTGGTTTTTTTATAACCCAACAGGTTCAACCCAAACCCCCTTCTTTTTGGGTACCCCCTTGGGTGGGCCTCCCCCCAAAGGAGGCCTGCCCCCTCGGGCATACTTTTTCTTTTGGGGTTTCCCTTTTCTAAGTGCCCCCCCCATTTTTGGAAAATTGTAATTAATGGCTTAAAATTTTTGGGCACCAAGCCTTTGTTGTTGTCTTTTTCCTTTTTTTCCCCCTTTGTTTTATTTTTTTTTTACAGGGTTAAATCACTCCTTTTTTCTTTAAAATCCCTTCCCCCGGGGGGACCCATTTTTTTGGGGCCCCTTTTTTTCCCCCATTTTTTCGGGGAAAATTTAACTTTAAAATTCAAACCCCTGTCTTCAAAAATTTTTAATTTTAAAACTTCTATTAAAAAAACCCCAAAAATTTTTTAAAAAAACCAAACCCAAATAAATTTAAAACCCCCCAAATTATGAAACCCATTTTTTTTTTAAAATTTTTTTTCACCTTTTTTTTATTAACCCCACCAAAAATAATAAGCCCCCTTTTAAATTTAAAATTCCAAATAAAAAATATTTTCCTTCAAAAATTTATTTTCTCCCCAAACCCAAATTTATATAAAAAAATCTCAAAATTTTTCCCCTAAAAACAAATCCATTTTTTAAAAAATTTTCCATTTTTTCCCCCAAACCCAACAAAAAAAAATTTAATAAAAACAAACTTCTCCTTTTTTAATAAAACCCAACAAGGGGTTTTCCCAAATTTTCCCCTTCCCATTTCCCCCCCCAAAAAAAAACCCTTTAAAAACAAACCCCAACACCAATTTACCACCCTAAAAAAAACCCATCAATAACCAAAAAAAAAACAAACAAAAAATAAAAAATTTCATTTTCTTTCCCCCCTTTGCCCTAAAAAAATTTCCCCTCCCCATTTCCCATTTCCCAAAATTTTCCCCAAAAAAATAATCCCTCTTCCCTTTAAAAAAAAAATTTAATTAACACATTAAAATAAACAAAAAAAAAAAAGAATTAAAAACCCCCTTTTTTAAAAAAATTTTTTCTTTAAATTTCCCAAAATTTTAAAACCCCCTTTTCAAAATTAAAAAACCCCCTCCCCCAAGGAATCTCTCCTTCCCCCGGCTTATCTTTTTTTTCCCCCCCCCCCCCTATAAATAAAATAAATTTTTAATTTTAATATTTACCAATATCTTATAATTTGATGTTTTTTGGTTGTAGGTCTGGGACCCTTATTTGAAGAAAAGGAAAAAAAGCATAAAAGACCAGGGGCCGCTGGATTAGGTACATGATGGTGTTTTGGTTTGTCTAAAAGAGATGGGGAACACATGGTGTGTAGTACACGACTACGTGTGTGTAGTTTTGATATGTGCCACCTGTGGACTCCTCGGTTCAGGGGGACTTCCTGCGGCAGTTTGGATCACCCAGGTGGCCACCCAGGGACCCAAGCAGTTTTCCCAGATCAGATGTGGTAAAGTCGCAAATCCAAGCCCCGACGCGGGCCGGGATCTTCTATTAAAGGGTGACACGTGGAGCACAGGAGGTGGGGGGAAGTTAGATCACATCCATGCCATGAGCAATGCAATGGCTGCCCCTGATAGAAAAGGGTGTGAGAAGCTTTTCTCATGTGACACTTTCTGTATTTCTCTAGATATTTGGGAACCGGAACCCCTAGGGAAAAAAGGAAAACACCTTCTTTCCCCCTCTGATTGGACGGTTATCAGACTTCACCCCATGTTGGGTACAAAACGCCGCCCCAGCCCCATGGAGCCCTTTTCGGCCCGGTACGAGGTTGGTGTGTTTAATGGGGCAGATTCAGACACACACATGCGCATAGTGTGTGTGTGTGTGTGTGTGTGTGTCTGTATGGAGAGTGTCAGAGAGTGAAACAGAGAGAGAGAGTGGGAAGAGTTGAGGTTGAGGTTGAGTTGAGGTTCTTGTGTGATTTCTCCCCCAGGTGCTCGGTGCCTCTCGGTATGGAGAACAGGTGATAGAGGACCACGTTCACCCCCAGCCCCCACCGCTCCAGCTGGTACTCTGGAACCTGGAGCCCTCCCTGGCAGTTGAACACACAGGGCAGCCAACCATGGGAAATAAGGTAATTTTAAAAACAAATATTGAAGCCCCAGGAAAATTGGCTTAAAATAGTAAAAATGAATATATGATTCAAAGTTTAGTGTCAAATTTAAAGCATTCACAAAAATCGGGAGCGAAAATAAAGTTGAGAAATATTAGAAAAGCTGGTTCAGTGGTGGGGGGTTCAGAACGGGGGGTTGAAGGGGGGCGGGGTTTATTTTCTGACATTTTGAGCAGGAATTTTCATTCACCCAATCAAAAAAAATGCAGTAGTTGTCCCTCCCCAAAGGTGCAACAGTTGACAGTTTGACATGGGGGAGTATCAAGGTGTCAGGATGTCAATAAATCCTGATTGACACGCCTCACGCCCTGAAAAATGAAAACAGCTAAATGATGTTTTGAACGAGGTTTTCTAATTTTTCTGAAGTTTATTTTCACTCGATTTTTGTGGTGCTTAATTAGCACAAAATTTTGTTCATATTTCATTTTTACTATTTACTATATAAGTTTCCTGGGCTTTAATATTAATAAAAATTTTTAAAAATAGCAACCAACTTTGTTTCTTAAAAAAGACTCTGGCACAAACCCCCAAAAAAGGTGAAAGGGAAGACACTCAAGTACGATACTGAAAATACAGAAAATGGAGGCGTGCCACACAATGCAAATTGATCTTCACATAGAGGATCTGACTGAGCTGCATTCACTATACACAATGAACAGGCTCATACATTTGCACATGGCCAAAGGGCACTCCCCATAAACCTGTACATAGGTTGATTGTGAGGGGAAAGCAAACTGAACATGTTAATTAAAAAGCAAAAAAAAATGAAAACTATGGCTGCAGACTACACACACACACACAACACACACGCCATACATTGTATCTAATCTCTTCTTTTTCCCCCCCAGTTTATGACATGGCCAGTGGCTCCAGGTGGAGCTCCCCCAGGTCAAGAAGATCACAGGTATTATTACCGGAGCCAAGTCCTTGGGAAAAAGAGATGTAGTATTCCCTACGCTCTGCAGTACAGCCACGACGGGTTCGCTGGCTCCATACAGCGACGAGGGACTACATGTAAAAGGTGAGCCGCGGCCCAAAGTCTGGGAAATGTAGTCTTCAGGAGAATAGTGGTAGAAAAAGTGATTTAAACTTTTGTCCTTCTCTTTTTTCCCCCCAACCCAGACCTTTATAGGGAACACAGAAACAACGGCACGTGCAGAAACACTACCTCCATTCTTCTCCCGTTCATCCGAATACCCCCAATAGCTGGAGGAGCTATATCACCATGAAATAGAGCTGTGGCTGTGACTTTGGTGATACGTCAGATGGAAAACAAAAACACCAACACCCCCACACACACAAAACCACACAAATAAAGAAGGTAGTATAGCCTTTTGTTAAAGGAGACTAAATTCATTTACAGTTGCGTGCAGTCAAAAACAAGCGACACGATTTGCATCAAATATCCCCTTTGGCGGTTGGGCCCGTTTTTTTAAACTCATCATCCCAGCTGTGAAACTGCAGCGTCCATAGGAAAACCCCCAAATGTACATAAATCAGGCTACATGCACTGGGGGATTCAAATTACTTTCCCAGTCAGGAATGGATCTCCCGCCAACAGGATACCAGACAGTATTACTGACTCTTGATACTGGGAAAAAACAAAAAATTAATGTAACATGAAGGATTCATTCCCAAAATGAGCGCCCACCGTTCAAGAAAATGATTAGGCACTAAGGCAAACTAAATTTTATTGGTAGCTGCTAAAGTTATGAGTCCCCTTTTTCCTTAAAAAATGTTGTATAGTGTTTTGTGGATTGTTCGGTGGGTTTTGAAATATTGACTCTAAATTTCAGGTTGCACATTTTTTCCAAAAGGGCATGGTCTTTTTTGCAATGAAACATTCATTATTCCAATTGCACACTTTTATATCCTTTTTTTTATATCATAAATGGCCCCAATGAAGTAAATATGAAAGAAATATGAAAACTTTTAAATTTATTTGTCAATAAATAAAATTTTACCCCTTCTTATTTTTTGGTGTCGGCTCAAAAATGTGTGTGTAAAAAATGAAGGATCTGTTGGAAAATAGCTGTTAAATTTAATTATTATAAGAGAGGTAGAAAGAAAGAGGAGCTGGGGGGGATGGAGAGAGAGATACAGAGAGTGAATGAGAGGAGAGAGGAGGGGGCGAGAGAGAGAGAGGGGGGAGGAGGGAGGAGAGAGAGAGGGGCTTTGAGGGGAGGACCCCCCAAAACCAAGTATGTGAACATCCGATATCTGCCATGGCGCCATTGGAAGGTGTCACCTTTAGCACCTCTTCTGAGGCCAGGCATCGTTGAGTAGCACCTAAGGGCCCCCAGAGTCAACAGACACGTGCAGCTGCAAACACACACCCTGTTTGTCCATTTGCCTGCCCTGTTAAACTGAGCGCTGGAGGTGTGAACGTCTCAGCATGGGACTGTCGTGTGCGCTACTGATCGGTGTAGGTAGACCAGAGATGGCTTTATTGGACCGCTGTCTGTCTGGGGGTTTGGGAATAGTGATGAGAAGCAACTGTTGCTCTCATTCCACGGTGGAAATGCACAATCATCATGTGACACTTTATTGAAGGGAAAACTCTCTTTTTGTTTTCTCCTTCAGGTCAGAGGTCAGGGTCAGCTACAAAACAGCAACACTGGATTCAGGGATTCAGTGTCTTGCTCAAGGACACTGCAGAAACAGAGCTTGAGCAACGGTCCTCCAGCTGAAGGTCTCTTTAGATCCTAGACCACCCTGTCACTCATCAGGCTAAAACTTCAATATCTTGGAAACAAAGGCCAGCTAACACAGCTAGGACCTGGCAACCATGTAGCATGGCTTAGCATGTCTTAAGAAAATCAGATCACCAATAATAGCTCAATACTACAACTTAACTAACGTTACTCCAAATATACACTCAGCGAGGTCTACCACGGTAACGTTACAGCCTAAACATGCTCTCAAGCCCAAGGAAAACTAAAACGTCCAACAAATAATATATAAAACGAAATCCACACACATAGTGGAGAGTAAACCCACCTAAACTCAATATGCCTGCCTTTATATTTATAAAATAGATTTTTATCTACCTTTATAGTAACTTGATATAAATCTTCTACTAGCTAGCGAGGGGCAGCAGCAGGAGTAGTAACTTAAGGGTCAGCTGACCTATAAAGGTTACAACCACGATTTAAGACACGCAGTTGGGTAGTTACAATATTGTTTGCATTGCTAAAAAGTTGTCATCATCTGACCACACATCACAGTGGAAGGGTTATATTCAAAGCACCGACTGCAGTTATCACCTCATACCACCAGATGTCGCTCCAACCTCATTTTAGCCAAAGAACAAGCGTCATTGTCCTACCTTCAGATGGATGGGGGGATCCCTCTCTGAGTAGCACCTCCTGTTTCTTCCATTTTTTTCCTGAAAGGTTTTGTGGGAGTTTTTCCTCGAGGGTCAAAGGTCAGGGGGTGTCGTGTACTGACCATTTATTGTTTCCACACATTGGGCGCTGTGAAGCCCTTTGAGACTGTAACCATGATTAAGGGCTCAAATAAATGTGATTTGATTTTGATTTGCTTGCACAAAGAGAAATCTGTATAATTCAGATCCAGATTTTAAAAAATAATCTAAAAACAAAGCAAAATCTTCATGGACTATTGTCAATATTTAGATAGAGAGAGAGAGATAGATGATAGACTACTGTTTTACGTGACCCAGTCAAAGCCCATTTCTCAAGTTGTGTTTGTTGTGAGTGAGAACACTAATATACTTAGTAATAAACGAGAACTGTACAACATGTCAAAGGTTTGTTCTTGTGTGTGTTACATTACAGTCATTTAGCAGATGCTTTTAGCCAAAGCAACTTACAAGGGTATTTGACACTACGTGGGGATCGAACCCACGACTCTGTGAGTGAGAGTCTCATGCTCTACTGACAGACCTATCCGGGCCGGGACACTTCAGTTCTGATTCCGTTTGCCTTGTTGGCCCTGTGGCGTGAAATATAGACTGTCGTTCCAATGTGGCCGTGTGTGGACAGGAGTGAATGATTGACAGCGGACAGACCGACCTATGAGGCTTTTCTGTTGACCCTGATTCTGAATCCTGCTGCTTCTGATTCGCACAAGGCGAACCTGTAACAAAGAACACAGGATCTTCATCCTGGCCTTTTTGGAGTAGCTTGTAAAGGAGTGTGTGTGTGAGTGTGTGTGTTGTTAGAGCTGAGTTGTGTTGAAACATGTTGACATTACAGAGCAGAGTAGGACCGCTGTCAACATCACCACCAGCCCTCATGAGGATTGGAAAGAGCAGGACACACACAGTGAGGTCCAGGTGCTTCAACCCACAAACTGAGGACCCCTATTTCTGTTTCCCTTAGGAACACAGCAATAATCATTATGGACACTAGATGTTACCCTTTCCCCAATTATCACCTCAGATTAGCTGAACTATCCAAGAACAAGAAAGGCTTATGTGACTTCCAGGGGTTAAAAAAAAAAAAGGGGTTGTCCAGGATTTGAACCTGGGATGTTTAGATGTTTGGACTGGTGTCCCAGTGGCCTCTGGAGGCCAGGGTTCAAATCTCACCTCAGGTGGTCTTTCTGGTGTGAGCGCAGCATGTGGAACAGGTGAAGGAAATGGAAGCCAGGATTCGTGTGTCAAGGGAACCTTCAATGTATCACCAATGCAAAACACAATAAACTCAATAAATCACCAATGGTACCTGCAAAACTCAATGAATCACAAAAGGGGACCTGCCAAACCAAAAAACTCAATGGGAATCTGCCAAACCAAAAAACTCAATGTGAATCTGCCAAACCAAAAAAACTCAAAGGGAATTGCCAAACCAAAAAAACTCAATGGGAAACTGCCCAAACCAAAAAAATCAATGGGAATCTGCCCCCAAAAAAGGGAACCAAAAAAAAACTCAAAACCCCCAAAACCAAAAAAATACTTTCAAACCCAAAAAACTAAAGGGAATCCAAAAATAAATTTCCAAAACATAAAAAAAACCCGCACCTTTGGGAAATTATGAAAATCTTTTAAAAACCCAAAAGAGGATGTTGGGAGAGCAACCAAAGCAGTAAAAAATACTTTGAAATAATTCCAGTTTAAAAAAATTTTTTTTTTTTCCCGGGGTACTTGGGCTGTTCAGAAGGGGTTTTTTAAAACTCTAATGAACCCTGAAAGGGAAAAACCCGGGTTTTTGTTCCAAAAAAATAACCAAACCTATCAGTTAAATGGTTTAATGACTTTAAATAACCTTGGGTGGAGGCTTGACAAACTTTATTTTTTTTTTACAATTAATAGCTTACTTAAATGCAAAAAGGGGGAAAGGGTAAAAAATTTCCCCTCCAAATGCAACCTTCTGGAAAAACACCTGTCGGTTCCTCGTTTAAAGGAACGTTTTCAAAATTTCATCAAAAAAACCCTAAATTTTTTAAGCTCGACTGTGAGTCAGGCCCTTGGCATTACCCTACACCTGGTTTTGAACTTTACTTTTTCAAAGGGGGGGGATAAAAATTTCCATTGCTATAAAAACCCCCGGAAATGTTATGGGAAAAAAACAATTGTCCCCCTTTGGCTAAAACAGTTTACGGGGCAGGGATAAGGTAAAAGGAATTTTTTGTGTTGTTTTTTACCACAGGGGGGGGGGGGGGGGTTTTTTGGGGGGGGCTTTATTTGGATGGGAAATATTTTTTCCCCCAACACGGTAATTTTCATTTAATTTTTGGATGAATTTTTACACATTTTGATTTTAAGCACCCCCCCCTTTTTGTACTGGAACAATTTAAAAATGAGGAAAGTGGAAAAGAAAAGCTTGGATAACCGGTAAAAAGTAGTAGGTAATGGAAATTGGCTGTCTTTTTAATTATTCCCTTTGGTGTTTTTGGTTGGACTTTCATGCATTTTTTATATAACTTATAATTAACTTAATCCAAAGGGAATAAATTGGGAAAAAAAAAAATTTTGGGAAATGAAAAATTTAAAATTAAGAAAAATAAATTTCCCCTTTTCCAGGTTTTTTTTAGTCCCCTGGTAACAATTTTATGAAAAAAATTGAAGGGAGAAACACCCCCCTGTTTCAAAACATTATGGCCCAAAACCTTCAAATACATACAATAATATTCAATCTTTACCTCAAAATTTTGCAACCGGATAATTGCAAAACTAGGGTTTCATATTTGAAACATTTGGATGAATTAAAAACGCTTTTAAAAGGGAAATAAACTTGACAAAGCTTTTTACCCCAACCAGTGGGGGTCACAATTAAGAAGATGTCTTTACCCTTTTACGGGTAAAGGACCCTTTTGTGACGGGCCCGGTTTGTTGAAATAAAAATTAATTACAGAAGTCTTTTTAAAAAATATGAAAATTAGGACAATTTCCCAGAAAGAAATTACAATACAAAAAATCAAACCCAAATAATACCCTTGGGCTCAAAATGCACCAAGGTAAAAAAGGACTCTAAAGAAATTAGGGGAAAAAAAAATAGTTTAAGGGAAAAATAAGGGGAAAATATAAAAAAGCCTATTATGGGGGAAGGACTAAGGCTGGAAAAAACATTTTTCCAACCAAATGATAAAGGTTAATGGAGGAATTTAAACCCCGCTAAAAAAATGGGGAAAAGGTTTGGTTTTTAGGGGATTTTTTTATGAGACCCGATGTGGCCTACCCTTACCAGGCACAGTGCTCCCCAACAATTTAAGGGGAATTGTCCTCCCGCTATGTTTTGGATTGACGAATACCCCGAACCCGGGGCCCACCCGGGAAACTGCAAGGCCCCAAAAAAGAGCGCTCAAAGAAAATTTTTGGGGAAAAATTAGGGGGTTGTAAACAAATCAGAAAATAAGGTTTTCATCGAAATTTTCCCACTATTTGAAGGTGGAGAGCGCTCAACCTTTGGGAAAAAATTCCCCTTTTATAAAACTCTGTAAAATTTTAAAAGGAATTTACATGCAAAACCAACTGAAACAGTGGAATTTGTTTTTTTGTTTAGTTTAAGTGGGCCCCGGGGACCCAATCCCTCAAAAAAAAGGGAAATTTTAATTTTAAATTTGGGGCTCCCTCCACCTGACCCGAGTCTTTTGGTGTGGGAGGAAAACCAAGGACCCGGGGGGCCCCCCCAGGGGAGAACACAAATCCCAGGGAGGGGCCGGTCTTCTTGTGTGAGCCAAGTGCCCCAAACCCCCGGGGACCCCCTCCCCCGGGGGACCTTAAATCCGAAAAAAAACACCTGAGAACTTAGGTGGAAAAAATGGGAAAATTAATTCACCCAGTTGTTGAGCGGAAAGGTAATTTTTTTGTCAGAACATTGGGCAAAATTTTCCGCAAAATTTTTCGGCAGATTGAACAAGGGGTGCCCATTGGAAGGCGTGGGGAACCAAGGGGGCAATGCCCAATTTTGGCGGGTGCACCCCATATTCAGAGTTCATTTTAAAACGTAAAGTTTTTTTGTCTTTAACACCAAAGGGTGGAAAATTTTTAGAGGTTTTCAGGTGTTTGGCAGAAAACCTCCTGGGAAAGGGGATTGGGCTTCCCCTAACCCCATCCCCGGTGAGACCAAGGTCTTTTAAAAATTATTTGCCTGAGCAGCAAAAATGCCCCCCCCTATCCGGGAAGTCGCCGATCCCTTTTCTTTTTTTTCTTGGGTGCGACCCCAAAATCAAAGGGACCGACCTTGAGGAACACCACAAAAATTTAGAAAAAATGGGGTTTGAATTTTTACCGAGTGGTGTAAAAGGTTTTCAACCCGGGTATTTTTTACCCGGTCCCAAAAAGGGGGCTCAGGGGAAAAGAAAAACCCCCCGATACGGGGGAGAAGGGGCTGGGAACCCCAAGGGGGGGGTTTCCCCCCAAAAGCGGGGGGGGGCCCCCGAGGGGGTTCCCCTCGGGGAACAAGGGGTCCCATACTCCCAAAAGGGGCCCTAGGGACCCAATGGCCCATCGGGGTCCACAGGGGGCCCCCTCGGGGCAACAAGGGGTGGCCCCCAATTCCCTGAGTCAATAAGGTCCATGAGGGGCCTCGGGAACCCAAAAGGTTTCCCCAAACCCTAAACCCTAGGGTATGGGGTTGCCCGTATTTTAAACCTTTTTCCTTTTTTTTTTTTTTTTTTTTTTTTTTTTTTTTTTTTTTTTTTTTTTTTTTTTTTTTTTTTTTTTTTGGGGGGGGGGGGGGGGGGGGGGGGGGGGGGGGGGGGGGGGGGGGGGGGGGGGGGGGGGGGGGGATAAAAAAAAAAGCTTTCAAAAAAATTTTTAAAAGGGGGGAAAAATTTCGGGTTAAAAAAAATTTTGGTTTTTTTTCCCGGGCGGGAGTTTTTTTTCCAAAAAAACGTTTTTATTGCGAAAACGTGCTTGAAAAAAACGTATTTTTAAAAAAAAAAAACCAAATTGCCCCCTAACCCGGGGGTTTTTTACCAACCACATTTCCATAGAGTCCATACAAGGGTAGGGGAAAAATGGCAATCCATAGAGTCCATACAGGGTGCATAAAGGGGATTGCTACTGCAGATCCATCCTGTGAGGAGACCATTAGTACTATTAACAATAATCACATTTATTCCTGGTTGAGTGAATTTTTAACTGTTCATTATTGCTAATATATAATTGACACTGAGCAAGCAGTGATTCCTACCTCTGAGGTGTCCTCAGGTATCACATATGTGGGTGCCATTGGTCGGACCAAGATGACACCTGGAATGGAAGTTCTGATGTGTTCTGAAGTTCTGGAGCCGCAAAAGGATTTCTGGAGACCTGAGTGTGGAAGAACAGCAGCACACCAAATCAGAAACATTGTCGTGCTTTGAGGAATAATAATACAAGATGGGGAAACGTGGTAGAAATGAAAAAAGGAGAATGTCACAACAGCTGAGACTTATGTAGCCCTGAATTCAACATTTGTCCTCACCGGTATGGAAAGGAAACAAACACCCTGCTATGTATTTACAGTAGAAGTGAGAAACTGAAAACACTCCAACAGATCTCACCTGACGCAAAGGGGCTGAATTATAAAGCCTTGCTTGGCTTCAGTCCTCAGAAGGGCCAAGCCAAAGTCTTTCAGTTCCCCTATATATACACTTTATCAAAACGCTGGCAATACGCTAGTTGTACGTTAAATACATTACTCAATCGTCATGCATACGTTAGAAGTACGTTACTCATGCGCTATCAATACGCTAGCTGTACAGTACACCTTCATGCCAGCGTATGTCAGCGTATGACCAGCGTACTCCCACCTATGAGTAACGTACCTCTAGCGTAACTCGAGTGTATTCAGCGTAAACCTAGCGTATGCTTTGCGTATAAACCATACGCTGGCATACGCTCAACATTTTTAAGCATGCTTAAAATTGTTCGGCGTATGCCAGCGTATGCGACCGTGCTTGAAACGTATAAAACCCATGCCTAACGTACCCCTAGTGTATGTCAGCGTATACCAGCGTATGAGTGATTTTTTTCATACGCTGGCATACGCTAGTACGATACGCAATAGTGTGACAGGGCCCTAAAGGCGGCTACTTTTGATTGAGTCAACTCATATTTCGGACCTTTCCTCAAGTCAAAGTTTGAAGAGAGAATATACTTGTCTAGAAACCTGCTCAAGTCAACTTAAAGTGGTACCTGACTAAACAGATCTGAACGTAGTCGATCTTTCACTCCTCTTTCCACAGAGTTGGAAGTTCCAGCATCACTGGACCTCAAACACTTAAACATTAAAGAGAAAAACCACTGACTTACCTAAATCGTGTAGTTCTCCGTCCAGTCGCAGTAGTGCAATGACCAAAATCCACATCTAGCACCTTTATAAAGCTCAACACGAGTTCCAGGACCTTTATGATGTCATAATCCACCAAGCACTGTTGTTTTGATTTGAAAATCCAACCAGACAGCATCCTCACACCAACATCACATTAAGTCCAATAATAATGGAGTGATCTATGTACTCTCTGATAAATTAAGAAAAATAACGTTTCACTTCAATAGAATTGAGGAGAAAATGCACAAAGTGGGTGGGGTGTGGTGGTGGGTGGCTTTTTGTTGCCACTATACCAAATGGATGGAATGATAGATGTGCTGCAAAACATCAAACTCGTTAATGATGAGTGTTCAAAATAGTGAATAATATCCATAAAGAGATTTTCATACAACTAATAGAGAAATGACAATTATTTCAGTGAAAAAATACAATAACATGTGAATGACTCCTCCTGTGTAAGCGAGTGCATGGATGAGTATGTGGTCTTCAGTCATGTAGGGCCTGGTTTCTATGTTGGAAACCTCAAATCCTTTTTGACCAATGGTGGGTACAATGACTGATCCAACCAACCTGTGGAGTTGACATGTCAAACACACTTTAGATGTCTCAGTTAGTGAGGACAAGGCCACCGTCTTCTAAACCCAACCTCCGACTGGGTCCCTACATGACAAGCGTGTTTTAACCCATCATGTGATGAGATCTGAAATAAGGAACTAATAGGTCTATGGTTTGATGTCAATAATAATGTGTAGTGGAGGTGTAGGACGGTGTAGGGCCTCCTCCTATTCTGGTCCAGTGCATCCTCTCTCTGTCTCTCTCTGGTTTCATTGGTGAGGAGGAGGCTCTCTGTCCTGCATATCACTGACTCTTCAACTTTTTCTCTCTTCAGTTAGATTCTGTAATATCAGTAACCATGTCTGTAGTTGTCACCCTGTAAATGTAAAGAGGATGGCAGAAGATAAAAAGCCACAGGAAGAAATAAATAGCAAAAGGTGCAATAAGCGATGTTTCTTGCCACTAGAGGGGGCTACTGAGTCAAAACAAAGTTGAGGCTTTGAACACCCCACCTCCATCTGCCCTTACCCACGCCTAGTAGGTGCCAGGACATATACACTATATTGCCAAAAGTATTCACTCACCCATCCAAATAATTGAAATCAGGTGTTCCAATCACTTCCATGGCCACGGGTGTATAAAATCAAGCACCAAGGCATGCAGACTGTTTCTACAAACATTTGTGAAAGAATGGGTCGCTCTCAGGAGCTCAGTGAATTCCAGCGTGGTACTGTGATAGGATGCCACCTGTGCAACAAGTCCAGTCGTGAAATTTCCTCGCTCCTAAATATTCCACAGTCAACTGTCAGTGGTATTATAACAAAGTGGAAGCGATTGGGAACGACAGCAACTCAGCCACGAAGTGGTAGGCCACGTAAAATGACGGAGCGGGGTCAGCGGATGCTGAGGCGCATAGTGTGCAGAGGTCGCCAACTTTCTGCAGAGTCAATCGCTACAGACCTCCAAACTTCATGTGGCCTTCAGATTAGCTCAAGAACAGTGCGTAGAGAGCTTCATGGAATGGGTTTCCATGGCCGAGCAGCTGCATCCAAGCCATACATCACCAAGTGCAATGCAAAGCGTCGGATGCAGTGGTGTAAAGCACGCCGCCACTGGACTCTAGAGCAGTGGAAACGCGTTCTCTGGAGTGACGAATCGCGCTTCACCATCTGGCGATCTGATGGATGAGTCTGGGTTTGGCGGTTGCCACGAGAACGGTACTTGTCTGACTGCATTGTGCCAAGTGTAAAGTTTGGTGGAGGGGGGATTATGGTGTGGGGTTGTTTTTCAGGAGCTGGGCTTGGCCCCTTAGTTCCAGTGAAAGGAACTCTGAATGCTTCAGCATACCAAGTGATTTTAGACAATTCCATGCTCCCAACTTTGTGGGAACAGTTTGGGGATGGCCCCTTCCTGTTCCAACATGACTGTGCACCAGTGCACAAAGCAAGGTCCATAAAGACATGGATGGGAGAGTTTGGTGTGGATGAACTTGACTGGCCTGCACAGAGTCCTGACCTCAACCCGATAGAACACCTTTGGGATGAATTAGAGCGGAGACTGAGAGCCAGGCCTTCTCGTCCAACATCAGTGTGTGACCTCACAAATGCGCTTCTGGAAGAATGGTCAAAAATTCCCATAAACACACTCCTAAACCTTGTGGAAAGCCTTCCCAGAAGAGTTGAAGCTGTTATAGCTGCAAAGGGTGGACCGACGTCATATTAAACCCTATGGATTAAGAATGGGATGTCACTTAAGTTCATATGCGAGTCAAGGCAGGTGAGCCAATACTTTTGGCAATATAGTGTATGTTCAACCTGCAGAGAGACCAAAAACCTTCTATCACTTGGGTCAACGGCGCCGGATTGTACCACGTACAATGGGGGGACAACCCTATAATGTACTGTATATATTGTGTTGTTTTACTGTATATATTGTGTTGTTTTTTAAATAAGGGCTCTTACTGTAATTATTGTAATTACCGTATTTTTTCATACTGTAAATATTGTGTTGTTTTTT
Organism: Hoplostethus mediterraneus; assembly: GCA_034670385.1. Classification (NCBI taxonomy): domain Eukaryota; kingdom Metazoa; phylum Chordata; class Actinopteri; order Trachichthyiformes; family Trachichthyidae; genus Hoplostethus; species Hoplostethus mediterraneus. The sequence goes on along the minus strand of JAXDDW010000339.1, from coordinate 15,258 downwards.
TTTACTGTAAATACTGTGTATATTGCCCTTTTGCACATTCCCGTGAGCATTGCCACTTTTCATTCCACTACACACCCCGTGTGTGTATGTGACAAATAAAGTTCTTGAATTCAATCAAGCCCTATCATCTCCATCATCCCAAAACGTAGTTTATGTTTATGCTAGGACACACTTATATTGTAAATGTTCATTGTTGTTTTATGAAACTATATATCATTTTTTTACTGAGACAAAACGTTTTGAAGTCAAATCAAATGTTGAATAAATTAAGTAATTGACATTTGTATGTTGTCGTATTTTCTTGATATGTTGTAGAGCTATTTCACCCCTAGGTGGGGTTGAGCGAGCAGCAATAAACTTGCCGGTAACATTTTCAAAATAAAACCTGCATTGACAAACATCGTAAGTACTACACAAGTACCAAAGTTAATGTAAGGACTGTATTTAAGGAGGAATATTGGTAAATATAATGATTCGGCTCAGTATTTGATGCTATTTGATTTGACATTTTTAGAAATAAAGACTACACTATATTCAAATATTTCAAATATTTCCATATTTCCAACAAGTGGTGCTCCGAATCGCTTCATTTACGGTCTTATTCTGCCTGACCTGGCAGCTTGTCTATGGATGGAATAATATTGAAACGAATCTGTTCTTCCTATTGCTGCCCCGGAACAATTTCAAAGACCCCCGGAGGTCCTTAGACCACATTTTTGGAACCACTGTCCCACACACCCAGACTGTTTCCATATATACCTGCAATTTCATGAACTATGAATGAAAATCAATCATTCATTCATTGGGCTTTTACCTCAAGTGTTAGGCCAACATCACTGCGAGACCAACATTAAAGAGGCAAGACACTGAGGGAGTTTTCCCTTCAATAAAGTGGCGCAACATCTGCCTCGTGATAAAATAGGAAAAGCACAAATCTGAGGGGGCACGTGCCCCCTCAGATTTTTTGTATCTGGACTTTTTAATATATATATTTTTCTTTTATTACTATTATTTTTAATACTATACAATGTAGTTATGATCATTTCATAGTATGAGTTAAATGTGTTATTCGAATTTGTAATTGATCATACCACAAAAAGTCACCACCCCCTCCCTTTCTCAATGGTATTGGTTTCTTCCAAAGCAAAGTCAGTTCGTTCGTCGGTGATTCAAGTTGCTCAGACAGAGCGGTTGCTGTCGAAGCGGTTAGTAGAGCAAATATCCCTTTACAGACGTGTGAAAATGAAACGCAATTCATTTGAGAAATAAAGACATTTAGTGTTTAGAGTTGTTGCTGTTGTTAACTACTAGTAATGGTAGGCTAGCGGTCAGCTACCAGAGCCATGACTCTATCAGCTACTAGTAAATTAGGCTAGCTTCTAGCTAGCTAGCTAACGTTAGCGCCTAGCGACCATTGCTAACGATTCCTCAAGTTGATTCTGGTGTGTGAATCTTGTGGTAGTGAGCTGATAGTTAGCTAGCTACCACCACTATACTGAATTATTTTCATATCTCTCCAACCAGGTGAGCAATGCAACGAAAAATATCTAGTTTCTTGAAAAAAAAGCCAGAAGCCCCCAACCCTGTATTAACAAATATTAACAATAAATTATATTAAATTATATTTCAAGGATTTCAAGAGTTTTATTGGTCACATACACAATTACTTTGTACAATGCATAGTGAAATGTATTTTTCTGCCTGCAACCTTAAGAAAAGCAGTATGTATACAAATAAGTATAATATTAAATAAATAAAGATGAGATATATATGGGCATGTATAAGGATAATACATATACAGACAGACAGGGAATGTGCATTGAAATGTGCATGGATAGTGCAATTGTCTCTTCAGTCCAGATATTCAGTGTAGTGTAGTCTTACAGTATGGTCCGGAGTTTAGCAGACGGATGGCCTGAGGGAAGAAACTCCTCTTCATCCTTTCAATCATTATATCCAATCATTTGTGATTTTATTATGTGGCATTATTAATTTTATTCTCTGTGGTTATAAATATATCTGTATTACATCTCAGCCTGCCAAGTGACACAGAAGTTGTTTACAAACACATACTTTTAAGAAGGGAGTGTTACTTCAACCGGGAAGAGCTGGGATGGTCACTGCCACCCCCCAGCTCTCTCTCTCTCTCTCTCTCTCACACACACACACACACACACACACACACACACACACACACACACACACACACACGCTCGCTCGCTCTCTCTCTCTCTCTCTCTCTCTCTCTCTGTCTCTCTCTCTCCCTCCCTCCTTGTCACCGCCCACCACAGTGCTGTCCAGATTAAAAAGCCAGTTCTCGGACGGCGGGATGGTTCAGACTTGCGGAGCAGCGCTTCAGGACTGTGGGACTTAACGTTGTGGGACATAACGCAGATATTTCAGGACAATATTGTCCACAAAGGAAACATGAAGTCTCCAAAGCTGAAATCCCAGGGCAAATGTAAGTTTGAATTTTTGAATTCACTTTTTGTTTTTTTGCTGTTTAGTCTTCTTGATCCTGACGTGTAAACAATTTGACAGGCGCACTTGCTTGTCAGTACCCACCGATCAGGAACACATTCCTATAGGGACTTAAAGAGTGTATTTTGTACTCAATAGTGAGTTTAGGATTATCCTGTGGTATTTTATTGTATGTTTATCTCATATGGTATCATTAGAACATTCCTTTATATTCCTTTCTTCCCCCATAATATTCGTATCGTGACTTTATAGTCCTTTATACTATCTCCTATGGTATCTCTAAAATACTCCTATAGCATACCAATAATATTACTGTAGTTGTTTTTCGGTAAGGTTTTGTAAAGCCCTACAGATGCAACTGTACTAAATTGATTCTTCAGCCTTCACAGACGCGCCTGTTCTCATACACCTTCTTGCGTTTTTCTTGCAGCGAAGTTCGTCGAGGAGGAGGAGGACCTGACCGACGTGCTGTGCGAGTTTGACGCGGTGATCGAGGACTTCACGTCGCCGGTGGAGAAGCGACACTTCAGGTACGACGAGCACCTGAAGACCATGAAGAGGAGGAGCAGCGCCAGCGTCAGCGACAGCGGCATCAGCGACTCAGAGAGTAGGTACACTAGTTAGTCATCACTATCGTACATATCAACATGTAGTGGTGAGATGCATCATTTCCCCAAGATTCATCAAAATCTGTATGCTGGTGTTCTTTAGTTTTCAGAGAGGGTTTAGAGCAATAAAATAAAAACAATTCAAACAATAAAACAGTAATAAACACGTGACATATGCCATATAGACAAATTTAGACTGATAAGACAAGTTGTTAATACCCCAAAATAGTGCAATAAAAAGTCACTCATTCGTGTACTGCACTGAGACAGACTCCCGAATGGAGATCAGGCCCTAAAGAGATGACGCAGAGTTGTTGTAGTCTAACGGTCGGTTTGAAATCACCACATCAGTCAGTCAGCTGTGACTGATGGTCTGAAGGAATTCTACCCGCTCTGCCTTCAGCTGGAGGCCCAACGAGTCAGCCGCTATCTGCTTGTCCAGAACGAGGCTGTGTACTTTGCCTCATTAATGCTATACTCCTCTGTTGGAGTCAGCCCGTCTGAGGGAAGGACGGGCTCTATTCTTTCCTTACATCTGGTTACCACTCAACTCTGGACAGAGATCCCCATTAGAGAGCACTTCTGTTCAAGTATCACGGATCAGAATAGAAGTGCCTCATGTCATCGGGGGCCCCGGCCTGTCTCCACCTGCCGTGATGCCCCCACGGAGCCAATATGCCCACGGTGAGTGACCTTTGACGCTCTGCGGTCAGCTGACCAGGGGGTGTCCACCGCCGCAGGACTGCTTCAGCCACACCTGCCACCGGGCCCGAGACGGGGTCACACCATCTTGTCTCCCTGCTCCTCTGGAAATAGACCCCGTAGACAGACGTTACATAACTACCTGCTTCGTTGAGTCCGTGATTAACGAGCACAGGAGGCGGCGGACTTGCAACTTGCTATTTCAGTGTTTGTGTCTGTGTGTGTGCACTCTGAATTAGAATTAGAGGAGCATCTAGGCATCCTGGGGCCTGTCATCAAGGCTGAGGTTGGGCAGACCATCATGGTAAGACGGCCAGTACCAACCTGAAATCACAATCTGACTGCACATTCACATGCTTGCAATCTACTGAGATTTTCAATTTTTGTATGTATGTATATATAATCTTAAACAACAACACATTCCCGTGAGCACTGCCACTTTTCATTTCACTACAAGTATGTGTATGTGACAAATAAACTTCTTGAATCTTGAATCTTGAAACTAACCACAGCTACAACTAACCAACCACAAAACACATCTTCATGTAGGTGGTGTTCAGGAACAAAGCCTCCCGTCCGTACTCCCTTCACCCAAACGGGGTTTCCTACACCAAGCAGGCAGAGGGGCTGGCCTATGAGGACGAGTCCAAGTACTGGTTTAAATACGACAACGAGGTTCAACCCAACACCACCTTCACATATTTATGGAAGGTCCAGGCTAGGGTGGGGCCAATGGCAGAGGAGTCTTACTGTCGGACCTGGGCCTACTATTCTGGTGTCAATCCCGTGAGTACAGTGAAATACAGTGAAATTGTGAATGAATGGATTCTGTAAGAGTTTAGCACGCCAAGCATTTGTTGTGGGAATGCTATTTTCAGAAAACCAATACAAATGACTTAATAACATAAGTATATATTTTTTTATCAGTGTGTAATTTAGTCTCATTTGTAAGTAATGATATTTAACCTACTGTACACTCTGTCTTCCAGGAGAAGGATATCCACTCAGGGTTGATTGGGCCTTTGCTGGTGTGTCGGGCGGGCACCCTGGACAGGAAGTTGGTAGGCATGAGGGAGTTCATGCTGCTCTTCATGATCTTTGATGAGTCCCAGAGCTGGTACTATGAAAAGAACCGCGAGACAATGGAGAGGAAAAGCCGACGGACAGTAATGGACCCCAACTTCAAAGAGAACCTCAAGTTCCATGGTAACGTACATTTTTGTAATAAAGGCATCTCACCTGGTTAAGGATTACCGTCACACACAAATACATACATACAGCAGCTGTTCATAATAAGAACACATAAGTCCTGTCCTAGCTGCTCTACACTGGCTTCCGGTCACATCTAGAATTGATTTTAAGGTTCTTCTTTTAATATACAAAGCCCTCAATGGGCAAGGACCAGGCTACATTGCTACTCCCTTACCAGCTATGTACCCCCAAGAACACTGCGATCATCTACTGCTGGTTTATTGACAGTGCCCAGCAGCAGAAAGAAGATCGGTGATGCAGCGTTTGTCAATTATGCCCCCAAACTGTGGAACACACTGCCCATAGAGATCATGGAAGCTTTTTATATTTGAGCTTATTTTTTTATTTTTTATTTTTTAGCTTATTTTTAGCTTATTTTTTAAAAAAATAAGCTCAAAACCTTTATTTTTAGCCAAGCATTCCAGTAACTCCGTCCTTTAGGCGTCCTGCTATCGCTGCTCTTTTTATATTGCACTATCGTTTTTATATTGATTTATACTGATTGTGGAAGAATTTACCTTAGGTATCTTGATTTGTTTACTGTTATCCCCTATATTTCTTTAGATGCTGCTCTTTCTTAGGCCTTAGCATGTTGAGTCACACAGGGTGAGGCGCCGAGGTGTCTGGGTGCATGTCTTGTCAATAGTCACATATCATATGCTGGGAGGACAGGCTGTGCCTAATCTATCTGTTGGGAGAACGACTGGTGCCTGGTAATGTAGGCCACAGGTCAGGTCAGATCATAACATAGTCGCCCAAGAGCCGGTACCATCCAGAAAGCCTCCCCCATTACTTCCTTAAGCCACGTGTAACCAGATATCTGCTCCATGTAACCTTGTGACCTCACTGGTTGCGTCAATGCTTTTCGGCAGCTCTTAGTCCTTCCCCTAGTAGATAGCGCTTTTGCATATTCATCCCTTTATTGTTTCCTTTAGCTATATAAACTTTGCCCTGAGGCTTCTTTAGTGGCGAACCTTTGTCACTATGGCGCACACTGGTTTGAAGGGCTTGTACGCGTGCCAGTGTAGTAAGCATAGGTGCACAAAGCACAGTAAAATGTCCAAACTTACTTTTCATCTTTTTGCCGGTTTATTTACAAACAACTCATCGTTAAAACAGATTGCTTTGTCGTGCCGATCCACACACAGTAATGGTTTTCACAATCATTATTACAAATGAACAATAACTCTGACCTGCGGCGTTTGAGACGCCATGGCACGGTCAAAAACCGTATGGCTTCCCCAGCGTGCACACCTGAGCTGATTAACCCACCTGACTAAATAGACAACCTGGCTCCTGAACTGACACTGCCACCTGTCTGCAAAAATGTGCACAACACCCATAAACAAAACAACAAATGAACAACCTGGCTCCTACAGCTTCTATGGCAGAGATCCGTATGCTTTACCCATGTGTGCGTATCTCTCCTGAGCGCTCAGTATTGTATTATATAGGATTGTATTGTATTGTATTGTCTTCTGTGTGCTAATAAATGTGCTCATGTAATTCATGATTGATTTAAAAAGACTTCTGTCTCGATCTAAGTTTATTCAACACTGATTTTACTGAATTTATCTATTTTATTGTCTACTGATTTTACTGAATTTATCTATTTTATTGTCTATTTTATATCTATTTACTGTGAAGCACTTTGGGCTGCAACTCTTGTATGAAAGGTGCTATACAAATAAAGATTATTATTATTATTATTATTATTATAATATTTCAAAGTGTCAAAATGAACCAAGTAGATTTCACAAAGTGTCATAGGAATTAGCGTTTCTCCCGTGCATCCAAGACTGATCAATAGAAAAATGGCATGAATAGAATGTGGGCTAGAAAATGATGCTGAGTTTATTGACATGAATGTCTCCATGTTGTGTCCCCAGCCATCAACGGCATCATATACAGCCTGAAGGGTTTGAGGATGTACACCAAGCAGCTCGTACGCTGGCATCTAATCAACATGGGCTCTCCCAGAGACCTTCACACTGTCCATTTCCACGGACAGACCTTCCTCCACAAGCAGACCAGCAGCTACCGACAGGCCGTCTACCCACTGCTGCCTGGTCAGCACAGTTCCATAACAGTCTGATATATTGATTTCAAATAGAAAAACTGGACTTTAATCATTTCACATGCATTGACTAACTAAATATCACCTTATTTCTTTCCCAGGGGGCTTTGCTACACTGGAGATGTGGCCCTCCAAGCCAGGCTTGTGGCAGTTAGAGACAGAAGTTGGTTTCAACCAACAGAAGGGCATGCAAACCCTCTTCCTGGTTATAGATAATGGTACGACCCACTGTAACAGGATAATGCAAAGAACAATAAGAACATGATGAAACAACGTTTTTGTGGTGATTTAATGTTTGGTGTTGCTGTTGTATGTTTCTCCAGACTGTTACCATCCCCTGGGTCTAGGGTCAGGGAGTGTGAAAGACGACCAGATCACCGCTGTAGTGGCCATTTGTCCAGAAAAAACAAATTAAACTTTAAACCAAACATAATCAAAAGGCCACTGATGCACCATGGGGATGTGGTTTAACGCAGGCAAAAGAAGATAAATGTCCATACCAGATCTTGCGTTCTATTATGATTTATTTCCAAATTAATAAAACAAACAAAAGAACAAAGAAAATCATGGCTGCTGGTGCCTCCTTTGCGCTGGTAAAAAACCATAGGCCCACCCAGGTGCATGCTGGTCCTCAAGGTGCCTACCTACCTAAATAGCCTCAGGTGCCCACAGTGTGACCCAATTACCAAAAAATAAACAAAAATATTAACTATGCAAATCTAAATATCCTAAACAAATAACCAACAAAGAATATTATCAAAACACTTAAGTTAATCAAACAAAGTTACTCATAATTAGCAAATTAAATTTACAACTAAAACTAAAAACAAAGACTAAACTTTACAAATAGCTCCTACACTCCGGCCCCTAATTGTGCATAATATCACAATTACAGTTATCTTCAAAAAAGGAGCTACTTCTGAAGCTACAACTATGAAACAGACCTATTCTATGTGTCATAGTAGCCCTTAATAAACTGTTTTCTTGATGAATCTGCAAAATAAAACACAGGTTAATTGGAGAAAAAGAAAGAAAAAATAGGAGGTAGAGAAAGAGAGAGTCATGATGTTAGACTGCTGCTTCCAGTAGTAGACAGAGCTTTGTCACAGGTCTCTCCAGAATACTGGTCCTAGTTTGAAGACGCACAGTGCGTACCAGGCCCTTTGCATCTGGTCTGATGTCCAAAACTTTCCCCATGATCCAAGATCCTCTTGGAGCTGAGGCATCTGCGACAAGAACAATGTCTCCAGGAGTGAGGCTTTGTCCTTTGAGTGTGACTTTAAAGTTCTGAACTTTCCTGTCCACTTCTTGTTTTTTATTAAGGCCTGCAGAAGCACTAAACTCCTTCCTCTTCTGTGCCAACTTCATGAGCGCTGCTTTGATTTTTAAAAACCAAGCCACAGATGTTCTTAACTTAATCCAGGATGAAAAGTAATTGATCAGCTGGCTGGTGGCCTTTTCCACATCCTTGACAATAGTATTCACTGTCAAGTCCCTTTTGACCTCTGGGTCATCATCAGAAACCACATCACAATCCCCTTTCAGATTAGGCCATTCCTCCTCTGATTTGGAGAGAAACTCAGGTCCATTCAACCATCTCCTGCCTGTCAGGAAATCCTGAGCTTTCATTCCTCTTGATGCTTCATCTGCTGGATTCTCTTTTGAACACACATATCTCCACTGCTCAATATCTGAAGCTTCTCTGATGACAGAAGTTCTGTTTGCCACAAAAGTGTGGAATCGTTTGGTCTCATTTGCGATGTATTTAAGAACTGTTGTGCTGTCTGTCCAGAAAACTGATTTCTCCAGCATAAGTTGCAACTCCTTCTGCAGCATTTTATCAACTCGAACAGCAAGAACTGCAGCTGTGAGTTCCAATCTTGGGATCGTAGTCTGCTTTAGAGGAGCAACTCTAGCCTTTCCCAAGAGAAATGCTACCTGTATCTTATGATCCTTTTCCAGTCTCAAGTAAGACACAGTTCCATATCCAACTTGACTGGCATCAGAAAAGTGGTGAAGTTGTGCCGAAACTGGGGCTCCAAAGTCTCTGGGTTTAATACAGCGTTCCACTTTGAACTCTTTTCTCTTTTGAACTTTTTGTAGATCCTGGAGCCATTCAGACCATTGTTTAGAGAAGGCATGGGGAATGACTTCATCCCACTTCAGGTTTCTCCTACAGAGCTCCTGCAGCAACAATTTGGCTGGCATGCTGAATGGGGCCAAAAATCCCAAAGGGTCATGAAGAGAGCTGACCACTGAAAGAATGCCTCTCCTGGTCTGTGGTGGTTCTCGAACTGAAGTCCTGAACTGAAACATGTCAGTTCCAATGCACCACTGTAGCCCAAGTGCTCGCTCTGTTGGAAATTGATCTGCATCCAAATCCAGCTCCATCATTTTATTTGCTCTCCTTTCCTCTGTGACTGACAGCAGCACTGTACGTGTTGCTGATCCATTTTGAAAGAGTAAATCCTCCTTTCTCACAGAGAGCAGTCAAATCCTTAATCATTTGTACAGCTTCTTCCTCTGAAGCCATGGCTTTCAGGCAGTCATCCACATAAAAATTATGTTTCACTGTATTGATCACTTCAAATTGGAAATGCTGTGCATTGTCTTCTGCTGTTCTCCTCAGAGCATAATTTGCACAACTTGGTGAGGATACAGCACCAAACAGATGAACTCTCATGCGATGTTCCAGTGGAGGCTGTGCAGTATCACCATCTGGCCACCAGAGGAAGCGGAGAAAGTTGATGTGCTTTTCTGGGACATGTACTTGGTGAAACATGGCTTTGATGTCTGCCATTACTGCTACAGATTCTTGCCTAAATCGAATGAGGACTCCAATGAGAGTGTTGGTCAGATCAGGTCCCTGCAAGAGTTGGCAGTTCAGCGATGTCCCTTTATATGTTGCTCCACAGTCAAAAACAACTCTCAGCTTGCCTTTTCTGGGATGATAAACTCCATGATGGGGAATATACCACACCTTTCCATCACTTTGTTTTAGTTGGTCAGCAGGCACCACGTCAGCATATCCTTGAGCAATCATGTCATGCAGTGTATTCCTCCTTAAATGTGTTGTTCCTGTTAAATTTTCTTTTCAGGCTTTGGAGGCGCTGCTCTGCAACACAGCGATTATTTGGCAGGACACAAATCTCCCTGTCCCCCCCAGAAAGGTTAAGTCAATACAATAATGACCTTCAATCATTTTTGCAGTGATGCTTCAACATTCATGAATTGACATCTTCTCTAGACATTTAGTCTGCTCCTCAGCCTGATTCTCATTACAAATCGATGGTTATATTGTTGAACAAACATGTCTGAAGATGTTCAATGAGAGATTGCGGTTGGTGTTACAGCAGGGCAGCACTCTTACTCCTATGCCTTGCTCGCCATGAAGAAAAACCCCCCACAAAAAAAAACAACATGTGACAACACCCCCCCCATAGCGAAATCTATTGACCCAAATGCGGTACCTCCCCCCCCCCACCGCCACACCCTCGTCCTCATATTTCACCGCTGCATAGGGTACCTTATCATTTGGTGGGAGCCCCCCACCCCGGGCATACACACCCCCACCCCTCCCCCCCCCCCCGTGTTTCTTACTCCTTCAGGATCGCCATGTAACCATTCACCTGGGGGACATAGTTTATTTTATGCACTCTCAATCTAGAAGAGCACAGGTTCGATACAATCGCATCAATATATGGCCCTTTTTTATACTACTCCCCTTCCAGCCCCCACCTCACCCAGCCATCCCCCGGGCCAAAAGAACTACCCCCCCCCTCCCCCACCCCTCCCCCGAATAAGGGCAAGAAAAAATTTTTTTTGGGGGGGTGTAAATTTGGGGATTTCCCCTTTCCCCCTTTTTTTTCGGGGAAAAAAACTTTTTTAAAAATTTTCAAAAAATTTCCAAAATTTTTTCCCTTGTTTTCCCTTTTTTTCCCCTGCCCCCGGTTTTCCAAAATTCTTAAAATTTTTAAAAAATGTTCTTTAAATTTTTCTTTGGGTTTGGGGCTTTACAGCGTTTCCCCACATTCCCCCCCTTAAATTTTAAAAAACCTTCTTTTTGGGTCTTAATTTGGTTTTACACCCCCCTTATTTCTTTTGCAAAAAAGGTTTAATTTTCCCCGGGTTTTAAACCCTTTAAGGTTGGGGTTTTTCGGGGGAAAAAAAGGGGGGGGTTTTGTGGGAAACCCCCAAAAAACCCGGGAAAACCCCCCCCGGGGGAACAAAAAAGGGGGGGAAATCCCCCCCCCCCCTTTTTGAAAAAACTTTTTTGGGGGGGGGCCCCCAGGGCCCCCCCCCCCCCCCGGTTTTTTAAAAACCCCGGGGGGGGGAAAGTTTTTTGGGGGGGGCCCGGGGGGGGGGGAAAAAAAAAAGGCCCTTTTAACCCCCCCAAGCCCAGCCCCCCAAGAAAACCCCCCCCCCCCGGGGGAGGGGGGGAAAACCCAAAATTTCCCCAAATTTGGGGGGGGTTTTTTTTTGGGGGGGGAAAAAAAGGGGGACCCGGGGCCCCCCCCCCCCCCCCCCCCCCCCCCCCCCCCCCCCCCCCCCCCCCCCCCCCAAAAAAACCCCCCAAAAACCCCCCCCCCCCCCCCCCCCCCCCCCCCGGGGGTAGGGGGGGGGGGAAAGTGCCCCAAAAAGGGGGGGAAAATTTTTTTCCCTATTTTTAAAAAAAGGGAAAAAAGTTTTCCCCCCCTTTTTCGGGGGGGAAAATTTTGGAAAACCCCCCCCCCCCCCCCCCCCCCCCCCCCCCCCCCCCCTTTTAAAATTTTTTTTTTAAAAAGTTTTGGGGCCCCAAAAAAAAGGGGGGGGGGCCCCCCCCCCTTTTTTTTTCCCCCCCAAAAGGGTAAAATTTTTTTCCCCCCCCCCCCCCCCCCCAAAAATTTTTTGGGGGAAAAAAAGGGGGGGGCAAGGGGGGGGCGGGTTTTTGGGGTTTTTTTTAAATTTAGGGGGTTAAAAGGGGGGCCCGAAAGTTTTGGGGCCGGGGGGGGTTAAAAAAAAACCCAAATTTTTTTTTTTTAAAAAAGGGGGGTTTAAAAAAACTTTTTAAATTCCAAGGGGCCCAGCCCAAAATTTTTTAAAAAGGGGAAAATTTAGGGGGGGTTTTTTTTTTTTTAGTTTTTTTTAGTGGTTTTGGGGGAAAGGGGTTTCCCCTGGGGGGGGGGAATTTTTTTGGGGGGGGGGGAAGGGGGGAAATTTGTTTTTTTTTGGGGGCCCCAAAACCCCTTTGTTTTTTAAAGTGCCCGGCCCCCCTTTTTTTTTAAAAAAAGGAAAGGGGGCCCCGTAAAGGGAAAGGGCCCTTTTTTGGGGGGGGGTTTTGTGTTTTTGAACATTACAAAAGGGGGGAAAGGGGATTTTTTTCCCCTTTTAAAAGGGGTTTTTTTTTTAAAAAAAAACCCCCGTTTGGGAAAAAAGGGCAAAAAAATTTTTAAATCCCCCCAAAGGGGGGGGGGGGGGGAAAAATTTTTTTGGGGGGGGTTTTTTTTTAAAAATTTTCCCTTTTTTTTGGGGGGGGGGGTTTTTTTTTGGGGGGGAAAAAATTTTTTTGGGGGTTCTTCCCGGGGCTTTTAATTTTTTCCCGGCCAAAAATTTTTTAAAAATTTTTAAATTCTTTTTAAACCTTTTTAAAATTGCCCTTTTACTGAAAATTTTAAAAGCAAAATTTTTTTATTTCAAAACTCAAATTTTTTGATTTATAGGGTTTACATTTTATTTAAGGTCCACATCAACTAAACCCCTTAAAAATTCTGGAAAACCAGTGGGGGCCCCCGGATTAAAGGGAGGTTTGTTTTATGTTTGCTAGTCCTGCCTTCCCCCGGGGGGGTTTTTTGAATTTTTGATTCTGGTTAAGAAGTAAAATTTTTTGGGGTTTAAGACTTTTCTAAAAATTTTTGGGCCCAAAAAGGGCGCCCAAATTGGCCTTCGGCCGGGTTTAGGAGGTGAACGGATTTTTTGGGGTTTGGGTTGGGAGTGGGTTAAGAGGCAGGCATTAATTGGGGGGGGGTTTTATTTATGGAACTGTATGGGGTCAGAAATAGGATAATTGGGGGGGAAGGAGGAGCGAATTTTAAACGGGGCCCAGGGGGGTTTTATTTTTTATTTTAATGTTTGAGGAAGTGGGGTTAAAGCATGGTTAGCGGGGTTTAGTGAGACCCAAAAAAAAATTTGTTTTGGTTTTTACGCGGGTTTTTCCGGGGTAAAAGGGTTTTCATTTTTGGGATTTTTTTTCAACCCCTTGGGGCCATTGCCACCCATCCTTAATTGCCCCTTTATGGGTTTTATGTTTTCAAAGGTTACTAAGATAAATCGAAAAATGTTTGGGTGTGAGGAGGTTGCTTTTAATCCGGGTTTTAAAATTTCTTTTGATGCGCCCCAACCGGTTTCCTTTTGGCAAGAATCCCAAAAGGGTTTTTAACACACCAGGTTTCCTAGGGGAGTGGAAGGGGGGAAAAGATACCGATTTGGCCTACTTAAATCCATAGCGGATTTTTAAGGGGAAATTAGAGAAATTTTAAAAATTTTAATTTTGGAAAAAATTTAACCTTGTTTGGGGGGGGGCCCAAACCGGAAATGCTATTTGGTGGGGGAATTTTTAGGATTAATTAAAAAAAAAATGGGGGTTTGGGGTCAAATCTTGGGAAATTGAAATGGAAAGCCGGAGGGGGGTTCAAGGTTAAAAAGGGGGGAAAGGGTTGGTTTTAAAAATTTGAATTTTGAGGTGGGTAAATATTTTAATGAAAAGGGGGGGGAAAAAAACTTTTGGGAAAAAGGTTGAGGGGGGTAAAGGGGGATGGGGGTGGGGGGTAAAGATCAGAAAAAAAGTATGAAGGTAAAAATGGGGGAGGATAAAAGGGGTTTTCCCCCGGTTGGGAGAAAGGGTTGTTATACGGTTTTATTGTGGGGGGGCAATTTGTAGAAAAAAAGGCAAATATTTTAAAAAATAAAGGCAGGATTTGGACCTTTGGGGAAAGGGTTTAAAACCAGGAATAAGAGAATTCCCGATTAGGAATATATATTTATTCAAATAAAAATAAAAAAAAACAAGGAAAATAAATGGGCGGTCCTCCCCTGTAAAAACCATACCCCACCGGTGCTGGGTTCCTACACCCTGACCAAACCCTAAAATAGGGGAATTAAAGGCGAAAGGTTTTTCAATAAAATAAGAAAAGGGCCCAAAAAATCCCCAAAAAAAAAAGGGATTATTTTTGGAAATTTGGGAGTTTGAAAAAAAACCATGGGGAAATTTAATTTTAGTAAATTTAAAAAAAAAAAATGATACAAGAAACGGGGAGGTAGATTTTGTTCCCCTGAAGGTGATTATTTGTGAAAACCCAATGGAATATAAAAAAAAAAGTGGCTTAGTTAAGGAAAGAGGGGGGGTGAAAGGGGGGTGTGGTGTGTTTGGGTACGAGACGGGGGGGCGAAGGGAAACCCAGGGGTGGGGGTGAAAGACGGGAAAAAGTGGAGGGGTTCTGCATGGTTGGGGTGTTGATTAGGAGGGGGGAAGGATTGGTGTGACGTAAGGGGGGGGGGGGGTGGGGGAGTTGTGGACCGGTTTTTGGGGTTTGGGGTGGGGGGGTGGGGGGGGGGGAAGGGGAGGGGGGGGGAAAAAACCGTTGGGGAAAGTGGGTTTGGGGGGGGGGGGGGGGGGGAAAAAGGGGAGGGGGGGGGGGAAATGGGGGGGAGGGGGGGGGGGGGGGGGGGGGTTTGGGAAGTTTGGGGTTAGGGTGGGGGGGGTCGGGGGTTTGGTTAGGGGGGAATTTTTTTTGGGGGAGAAGGGTGGGGGGGGGGACGGGGGCCCCGGGTTTTTTTGGGGGTTTAAGAGGGGGCCCTTTTGGGGGGAACCCCCGTTTTGGTGGGGGGGGGGAAAAGGGGGGGGGGGCCGGTTAAAAAAGGGGGAGGGGGGGGGGGGGGGGGGTGGGGGAAAAAGGGGGGGAGGGGGGAAGGTTTGGGGGGTTTGGTGGGGGGTTTGGGTTTCCCCCCCCAAATTTTTTTTTTTTTTTTTAAAAATTTTTTTCAAAATTTTCTTTTTTTTTTTCTTTTTTCCTTTTTGAAAACCGCCCGCCTTTGGGAAAAAGGGGCCAGGGATTTTTTTTAAAAGGTAATTAAAATAAAAACCCCACCAAAAGGGGAAAAATT
>JAXDDW010000338.1:0-44300 GCA_034670385.1 Hoplostethus mediterraneus | reverse complement strand
GGGGTAGCTTCCCAAATCCCTTAACCCTAACCCTATTTAACCTCTATGATGGCCCCATGCCACACCTCAACTTGTTTCTTTAATTTTCATCAGCCTTATCTTTTTAATCCTCCCTATAATCCCACGCTTTGCTTCAAACATTCTTTTCCAACATCCCACGGGGAAAAGAAGAACAGCAGGGAGCCAGCCACACCGGACACCAGGGCATGGAATCAATGATGATCGCAGCCTCAACAAAGGCCCCAGGGATCTCCCTCTCTCACCCCACCTGGTGGAGAAGATTAAGAAGACATGTGAGTACACAGCCTGAGAGACAGAGTGACGACCCCGCCCACCAGCCAGACCAGACACCAGGACGGGGCTCAACGATGATCGTCAGCCTCAACAAAGGCCCCCCAGGGATCTCCCTCTCTCACTCCACCTGGTGGAGAAGATTAAGAAGACACGTGAGTACACAGCCTGAGAGACAGAGAGACGACCCCGCCCACAGACACCCGCCCTGAAAACCACGCCCCACCGTATCCCAGCATGCCTGGGCACACATCCATGAAGACACCGTGAAGAGCAGTAGCACAGACGACAAGGACCAGCGAACCACCAGCATCAAGACGGACCAACCTTTTTGACGCCAATCCACAGCGGAGCTTCTGAACCCCTCTGCCCTGAACCCAGGTCCGGATAATGGAGGAAGGAATCACTGGATACCAGGGGCCTCATTTATAAAACTTTGCGTAGAACATTGCGTAGAACATTGCGTCCGCCCAAACCTCAGAATCCACTAACGCAAGAAAAAATTCAGATTTATAAAACCGTGCGGTACACACCTGTACGCAGTTTTCTCTTTATAAATACCCACCTGCGGTGAATTGTGCGGCCGTGTACTCCTCCCAGTGTCCGCCCACTACTCCTCATAGTGTCGTCCCACAATCAACCATAAATGGGCAATGCTAAATAGGTCATGAATATGCCGACGTTGTTAAGGAGCCTTTGTTGACTATCAATGAGGGAAAGACTGAGAGACGCCAGCTGCAAGAAAGCCGAGATTTGCGGAGTGCAAGATCGAGGCGCTCATCAGTGAGGTTGAGCACCGTAAAGGTGTAGCTACTGTTTGAGGGCTCAGTAGAGGATCTGTGCCACATTGTGGAGAACCGCACAAGCTCTAATAATCCGGCACACCTTAATAATAATAGAAATAAACTTTTGTTATATAGCACTTTTCAAAACAAAGTTACAAAGTGCTTTAGAGGACAAAAAGAAAAATGGGAGACAAACTGATGATGAACAAAATGATAAAAACAATTTAAAAACAGTTTAAAAGTTATACAACATTGAGCATAAGGAGCTACATATGAAAGAGTAAAATATGCTTAGCCCCGTAGTTGTATTTTTGTCCCCTCTGTTTAAGCTTTATGTATCTATAGACAAATATTTCCATTGGTGTATGTCGGGGCGTCCATAGTAGCCCACTGAAACGGAGCGGAGTTCGGTTTCTCAGCCTGCTTGCTTTTCATGGTGGTAAATACAATTTACAGCCCTAATTCCATTTCCCCCGTTGGGGGGAGAGAGAGAGAGAGAGAGAGAGAGGGGCAAGCCGCAAACTGCTGTTTCTACTCCTCCGCCTGCTGATTTTGACAGAATCGGTATCGTTCATAAATTCTCTCAGTGCTCCGTTCTTATGTGAGTCTCTGATTAATAAATGTATTCTTTGATTTTGAACAGTAGCATTATGTTGTTGTTATTTAGCCTTTCTGAGGCTATTGCATGGTTAGATCAATAAGTTTTATTTCACTTCATCCTGGCGCCGCCCGGTAAAATAATGAATAAAATAAGAGTTAAGAGAATGCCTTTTATAAAAATAGGTTTTAAGTAGTGACTTAACAGATACAACAGACCACAAACCCTGTGAAAGCACACTTATAAAACTATGTTTTTAAGAGGACTGAGCTTTCTATCGGGCGTCGCTGATTCCCGTGTCTGAAAAACTTTGCGGTAAACTCTACGCATGGGTGAAAGGATGCGTAGATGTGCGCACATTTTACCGCATAGAATTTTTCTATAAATCCGGACGTTTGCGGTAAAATATGCGTACGCACATTTCACGCCCCTTAACGCCACTTTTTTGTGCGCAGCAACCTTTATAAATGAGGCCCCAGGAGTGGTGACTATGGACTCATATTGGGCATTTAATCTTAAAACTCACTAAACTAGAATGATATAATCTGAGGCAAATGTGACCTCTATCTGGTATAGGCTGTTCCAGAGGACCGAATCTGGCCAGGGTCTGTACTGGGACTCAAAATAGGAAGAGAAACAACTAAAATGGCAGGTCATTTGGGCATGGAACACAGGCTGAGAACTGATCCTTCTCAGCAGGCCGCCTTAGAGGAGGATGTATAGTGTTCGAAGGCTGAAACATCCCGTGAATCTATGGTACACTACTGATGATGTGTTCTGAAATTTAGCTCCAAATTTGAAACAAAAAACATTACAAATGAATAATTAAATTATTAATTATTTATTTACATTATTATTGAGTGTTTTAATAGTCCATTCAATGGTTAAACAAATGCAAAAATAACTTGGTAGATAATGGGATTACTGAAATATGAATATGCTAAAAGTCAGAAGAACGGTGGTACAAACCAACTGTGGTCGGCCAGTGCACCCACCCATATACCCCTGATCAACAAACTCTCAGGTCATTGGTGACCGAAGGAGTCAGTGGATGGGGTAATACTTACCCAAACCTAACCCTAACACCTAACCCTATACATGTAAATGAGAAATTTTATTTTTTTAAATTTTTAATAAAGGGGTCTGACTACTTTCCAGAACCACTGTATCTTACAAACCCCTGATTTGGGCATACACATTTAGTATGCCCAAAGTATAGTCTTTTAAATTATCAACAGAACAACCACCTGAGAGTCAATTTCAGTGGAATTTGCCTTTAATCCAAGATGAAATCACTTTGCTTACATTGGATGTCACAACTGTCATATGGCATTGTTGCAATAAAACATTTGGTTCAGAACACAGAATGGCACAGGCGAAAATAACCTTTAGCATTATGGTTCTGACAAAACAGCTGTCCATCAATCATATCTTCAGCAATCTAACCAATTTAAACAAATCAAACACTTTTTTGTGTTATGACATGCAGATAGGGTTATTCCTATCGTCACCTCACATGGACAGCTGTCTGTATCATGTTGATTTAGGGTCATAACACAATAAAAATCATGTTGAATAAACAATCATGTTGTCTAGCATACAGAAACACCAGGGGCCTGTCTCACAAAGTATTAGTGGATTAGCGACCAAACTTTGGGCTTAAACCTAGTTTAACCCTTCTAGTCTCACAGTGCTGTCTGACTTTTTTTTAAGCAAGTTACATTGCCATGGCTGCTCTAATTATCCTTTATTGCAAAACTTCCATTTACAAAACCTGATATGAACAACTACATTTTAGAGCTTGTCTCATTAATTTAAATGCAAAGAATTGTCCAGGGGGATTGTTTTGAATTAAGAAGGGATCTTTGCAGAGCTAGGTTGTTAAAAGACAAGCAGAACTCCTTTTCTTTCCATGATATACACAAATCTTCAGTTTTCCTCCAATCCTCTCTCGCATTGGTAGCAAGTTACTTTTCGCTGTTTTCATATGGCTCATATTTATCAATTATAAGTGGTTCTTAAGAACATAGATGTTAATAATTTATTTATTTCCCATACTTCCTAATTGTATTCAACGTCTACTCAATGTGTTGAAATTGTCTGAAGCATATGTTTACATAAACGCACAATTATTTGAAGTCTACTTTGTTACTTTGCTTTTATAGTTTTACTGTTTTATTTTTCTCTATTTGTATTACTTAATTTTTATTCTAAATGTGCTGCTCTGGATCTGTCCATGTTGCATGAAATTGGCCATGTGTTACAAACCCCACCCACTTTATTTGAACACGCTCATAGCTGGATTAGAAAATCCTGGTTAACAGAGTGAATTGATAACCACCTTAGTGAGGCCAGTTACCCAGGATTGCCATTGTTTGGTTTTGTGAAGCCATCTATCACAAAGATACATGAAACAGGTCCCAGGGTTTCAAACTCATAGGGTCACACTATGTTGACACTGAGTGTCACACCATTTGGACATTGATCTACAGCAGGGGTGGGGAACCATGTGCCATGGAGGGCCAAGAGTATGCAGGTTTTCACTCCAACCAAAGACTACAGCAGGTGATTTCAATGATTAGTCCCTCCTCTCTGGTTGAAGGTGTGTTCATCAATCACCTGCTGTAGTCTCTCGGCCCTCCATGGCACATGATTCCCCACCCCAGATCTACAGGGTCCCGCTGTGTGTCCTCACTTAGGACATACTAAATGTTCTTACAATGTCCACCTAGTGACGACCGTTAAGTCATATTTTCACACAAAGCAAGACAACATTTTAAAGCCTAAAATATTTGGAAATGTTTGTCTTTTTCATTTAGATTTAGCTTCTTTAGAGAAAAAAATGAAAATACAAGTTCAGATCTTTAGTGACAAGTGTTTTATAACTTTAAAAACTCAATCAAACTGAAAGGAAGCTCATCGTAACAACAAAGTGGATAACAAACAACTACATTGGTAGCGTCACATTGACCGCATGGCTTCAGCTACAGCTTACATTAACGCTATCAGCTGTAAGATTTAAAGTTAAGATAAATCTTCTTATGACTAATAACTTTAAGGTTCATACATTTCTTAGTTAGTAATTTTAAGGCTAAGGCTGATTCAATATAATTCATAACCTTCTTTACTGTTCGTAACCTTAACGTTAGGGTAAATCTAATATAGTTAGTAACTTTTAGTTTAATGTAAATCAGTGTCCTCCCCTTGATGTCCTCCCATTCCTTAGCGCCTCATTCCTCATACATGGATGAGTTAGCTGGATAAATTTGTTGACAATTTGGCATAAACCTTTTTGTGCCCTGAAGCAAAGTTAGGATGTAGTCTAACTTGTTACCAGGGCAAGAGCTCCTTTAGCTCAAACTTGCAAAAATGTCATAATTATGACCATGCATTTTAAGCATACATCCATGAACTTATTTCCAGACGTGGCTCTATCCTTCGGTAGGAGGATAAATACATCAAGGTGCTATTATAAGAGATCCTGTATTGAGAGACCCTTTGTTATGAGTTTATCCAAGAAAGGATTATTTACAGTTAATGAGTATGACATATGAACAGATCGATAGATAGGGTTAGATAGATATACACAGACGGATGACCAATTAAAGGAAACACATGAACGTGTCTTCTGTTGAACCTATGGGAGATCTTGGACCGATGGGTTAGACAGCGCTCTCCACCACCATCTTCAAAACATCAAATGAGGGAATCTGTTGTGGAAGAACGGTGCTCCATTCCTCCAGTAGAGGTCCAGAGACTTGGAGGATCTATGAGGAGCGTTGAAGCTGTTCTGGTGGCTTCTGGTGACCAATACTTATGACAATTTATGTTGTTTTTTCTTTGAATTGGTCACCTGTCTGTATATAGCTAACTATATCTGTAAAGTTACATCAAATATATAGAAATACATATGTTTTATTTTGTTTTGTTCCCACATCCTCTTTGGGCCAGTGCTACTGGCTCTGAGATTGGAAGTTACAAGAAATCATAGGTTGTGGGCTCATCACATAAGAAAAAACATGTTTTGCCATTTCTAAGAATTTCCATTGTTAAAACAGATAAAGACCAATTTAGGTATCTACAGTGCTGCAATATGGGCAGATGCATGTAAATAGCCTTTTAATTTATCTGCCATTCTTTGCTTTGGCAGTGTATATTTCATAGTTAATGTTTTTTAAATATGTTCCTCATAGCCTTAAAGTATTAACTCTTGCTCAGTTGCAGTAAAAAAGGTGCTCTCTGTCTAACTATAGTGCTGTGCCAATCATATGATTGTTGATCATGGTTTAAACTCTATTCATGTTGCCCCTCATTTCAAAATGGGAATGCACAATTATTCCCAACAATTCAATCCGCCACTTGCTGATTGCAGCAGAATTAGCCACATGCGGAATAGCAAGATCATTTTAACCTGCTGGCATGGTATTAGCCTGGTTTAATTAAACATATGCGGAATAGGGCTTAGGGTTCTGTTGTTCAGGAAAATTAAAGAACCATTACAGGTGACATGTCACTCGTCTCTATGGCATGTGACATATAGCCTGGTCTAGGAGTACGTAAGGATATATTAGGGTTATGATTAGTAATGAAATACATTCAAGAAAGCCAGAAACAGACCACAGACCCACGGCCATAGTTAAACAAATACTGTTGTAGATTTCCAGGTCAGAACCATCCTGGTGGTCCAGAAGCTGGAGTGGCATGTGCATGTGCTCATAAGGTTGTGGGTTTGAATTTAATTGGCAACCTTTGTCACGTGCCAGTCTGTCCCCTTTCTGTCAATTTAATGTTTCTAAAGACCTGCTTTCCTAAATGTACAACAAGCAAGAAAAAGACAAAGAGATTAGTCTCTCCCAAGGGAAAAGTTGATTCTCTAGGAAACAGGTTGCTCAACGTAGCAGGTTGCTCTACAAAGTAGTGTCCATAATAATAGGTAGAAGAAGAATGAAATGTTGAGCATGTTGAACACGCCTTGTGTGGAACAATCAAATACCTCCATCATTTGTAGCTTTAGCATGTTAGCCGATTCCCCTAGCATGTTTTAGCACAGTTCAGACAATGGACTCCCTCAGGTCCTCGTCTTGTACAAAGTTGGGGATGTTGAAGGGAGGAGCAGAGTGGAGGAGAACCTCATTCTGAAGTTCCACCATGGCAAGAGGGGGATTCTGACTGATGACACCTTCTAGTGGGAGGTCTGAAGGACAAGGAGGAGTGTCCAAAATGTCTCCACCTTTCTCCTCCTCGTCCTCCTTCTCTCCGTACAGCTGACTGATTCGTTTGTAGAGGAGTCCTTCTGTTTCAGGTGGTGGCTCCTCATCTCGGTCTCTGTCCATCTTCCCTCTGTATTTGTAGGATGCGAGTCGGACAGTCCGGAGGAGGAGATGTTTCCTATAAGCTCTTTGGATGATGGTCGCTGCTACTTCTTCCTGTTTCCTACGCAGGGTACTGCTGATTGGTTCATATGACACCTGTACATAATAATAAAAATTATAATAATCATCATCTATTAGTGTTAAAACATTGTTTAAATATGCATTCCAAACAATAAAACTAATAATAAACAATGTCAATAAGGTAAACAATAATAGTGCTGAACATGAATAAATGATTTCAAGTTGTATTATGTAACTGTCATTTGGCGGCCCCAAGTGGCAGCGAGAGGTAACTGTTTAATCCAGCTGTCTTTATTGATAGCCGAGGCGTTAGCTCACTCACTGCCGTTACAATAAGGTTACATAATGCAGCTTTAAATAGATTGAAAAAAGTCAGTTATAATATACGATAATACACATATTAAATAAAATAAATGAGTAAAACAAAGATGTATTGACTGAATAGAAGTGAACTGAATTCAATGATAGAACATATAAACCGTTATAAAATATCATGCAATACAAATAGAATAGACTGGAACAGAATAAAATGGTATACCTTGGAGGGGTTGTTGGCCATGAACTTCTCCTCCATGCTGGCTTTGAGAGCATCCATCTCTCCTGAATCACCCAGCACCTAAACGGAATCATAATATAATTTGATCTCCCAAGTAATATACCGCTGAATAAAAAGTAGAAATATAGATTGCTAACTAGCTTACTGTTTACCACAAGAGTTGGCATAGTGGATTGTGTTAACTCCGTAGATCCATTTTGTTATGTCAGTACAGCTATTGTGTCTTTGGTTACATAAGCAGATGGATTGCGTTACCTCTAGAAATCAAATCACATTTATTTGTACAGCCCTTCATCACCGTTCCAGTCTCTAAGGCTTCACAGTGCCCAACATGTAAAACAATAAATGGTTAGTACACGACATCCCCCAGCCTATAACAATCAGCTACTTCTCAAAGCCTAGTTATATATAAAAGTTCATATCATGTTGTCTCAATAAATTATCCTGTAATCATAATCTTAGCCTCATGATTAAACTATTGTTACCTGAGTCGATCTATTTTAACTGAGTAGATCTACTGTGTTAACTCAGTGGATCCAATGTTACGTCTGCAGATGTGTTATGAGTAGATCTATCAATCTCTAACTTGGTAGATATATTGGGCTCTATTTTCGTGCCAGCACAATCATGACAGTCAATGTTCACCAGCGCATTGGCAATTTTGTAAAGCGCAATGTCCCCATTGCCATCAGTTTGGTAATTTGGTGGATAGACATGCGCCGGGATGGAAAGGGTGGTGCAACAGGTTGTGTATCAATAAACAGCTGGCAGTGTGATTTTGGTGTCAGTTTTGGGGTTAAGTTAGGCATGCACCTTTTACCAATCAATCACTGTAATCCAATCACACATTGCTATTTTTATGGCTTTGCATACGTGAACATAGACCTGTCCAAAATCCCCAATATTTTGTGCATGTTGACTATATTTTATCCCACACTCAGGTTAATCCTTCACCCATGGACTAACTGAATGTAACTGTTTTAATATGTTAAGTACAGTAGTAAGTACTAACTGTTTAAGCTCTACACCTGTGATAAATTAATGAATGTGTGAATCAGAGGCAGTCAAGCCGCATTATTATGCATGGGAAACATGGTGACGGGTTACAATATCTCAATATCAATATAAGACATGGAGAAGAAACATTTGGTAGGTGAAGCTACTCTTTAATTCATGTTGTGTACATATTAATGGCAAATAATCAAATTTCACATTGACATAATTCACATATTTCCAACGCATCACCTTACAAGCCGACCTCTATGCCCCCAAAACCATTACCAACTATTTGGGTTGCCATAAATGCCGTGTCGACTGTGCCCCTTGTGGACAAGAATATCAGTTTCTTCTTGGGTGAAGCTTTTATGGTGGTACCGGTTGGGACTTTGCACAGCCATCACACAATTGCCAATGTGCCATTGTAGTAAGCACACTGCTTTTAAAGGGGATGAAATGAGCTGATTGGGCAGAATTGAAATACGCCCACTTGTGCCATACACCCTAGACATTAGACCTGTACCTTGCTTCACAAAAATAGAGCCCATTGTTAACTCAGATCAATTGTGTTACCAGGGTTGCGTTATCTTAGTAGTTTAGTTTAGAAAGTTTATTTCGAACATGTAAAAAACAAAATTATCATACAGTAATGGACAGACATAAAAAATAATAATAATAAAAAAATAAAGTAAACATAAACTGAAAACTATATATCCTTTTTACATATCCGAAAAGGAGTGGGAGGAAGTATAAACTTATTTTATCCCACCCTTTTAATAAATAATAACACCCAAATATTTTGCCTCCTATCAGTATAATAATCATGTCAATTACCTTAGTTCTATATCTTACAAGACATAAATCTATTACAAAAATATTTATCCTAATAAAATATATATTATATTATTCTTTATAGTACCATAAATATATAACATACACACACATACTGAAGATAACACATACTGAAGATAACACAAAATACAATATGTATATATATATATATATACACATACACACACACACATATACATACATACATACATATATACACATACATATAGGCCTACACACATACACAATATACGTACACATACACACATACATATGACATACACACACATACTGAAGATAACACAAAGATACATAAATAACCAAAAATAAATAAATAAACAGTAAGCACCCAGTGATAATCAAACACCCTCCTCATTTCTGTACCTTGTAAAAATCATCTCCTTATACTTTTTTTTAAACTGGTTTATATTTGGACATTCCCTGAGCGTCCCCTCCAAACTGTTCCATAATTTAACCCCGCAAATTGAAATACAAAATGTTTTTCTTGTTGTGCGTGCCTTCAGTATTTTGAAATTAAAATTTCCCCTTAAATTATAACCACCTTCCCTTCCAGTGAATAGTTTCTGAATGTTTTCTGGTAGCAGATTATTTTTTGCTTTAAATAATATTTGTGCTGTATGAAAATCTACAATATCTTTGAATTTTATGAGTTTTGACTGTAAGAATAGTGAGTTTGTGTGATCCCTGTATCCTGCCCCATGAATGATCCGTATTGCTTTCTTTTGTAAAATTAGAAGTGGATGTATTGTAGTCATGTAGTTCTTGCCCCAGACTTCTGCACAGTAAATGAGGTATGGAAGAACTAATATAGAATGCAGAGTGATTTATGATCCAGTGCCTGCTTAGCTTTATGTAATACTGCGATGCATCTTGACATTTTGGTTTGTACATGTTTAATTTGTGATTTCCAACTAATCTTGTCATCTATCATCACCCCTAAAAATTTGATTTCATTTACTCTTTCGATACTAACCCCATCCAACTGTATCTCTAATTGCATATTAGTTCTGTGATTGCCAAAAAGTATTATTCTTGTTTTGCTCAGGTTTAATGATAGTTTGTTTCTGTCCAACCATGCTTTTAATTTATTCAATTCAGTATTAATCACTTGTGTTAAAATTTGTAAATCACTGCCAGAACAAAAAATATTTGTGTCATCCGCAAACAAAACCATCTTCAGAACTTTTGATACCTTACATATATCATTGATATAAAGTATGAAGAGTTTAGGGCCCAACACTGACCCCTGAGGGACGCCACAGGTAATGTCCAAACACTTTGAACAAACATCACCCAATTTCACAAACTGCTTCCTTTTAGTTAAGTAGCTCTTGATCCACTCTAATGCTTTTCACCTGATGCCATACCGGTCTAGTTTATTGAATAATATATCATGGTTTATTGTGTCAAAAGCTTTTTTTAGGTCTATGAATATCCCAACTGTATACTGTTTTTGGTCTATTGAATTTGTAATTGCCTCAACTGAATCGATTAATGCCAGTGATGTTGCTCTGTTGGATCTAAATCCATATTGACTTTCAGTGAGTAATTTGTTTGTTTATCTATGAAATTGTCCAGTCGGTTATTGAAAAGTTTTTCTAGAATTTTAGAGAATTGAGATAGTAATGACACAGGTCTGTAGTTTGTGAATTGGTGTTTGTTCCCAGTTTTGTACAGAGGTATGACTTTTGCTATTTTCATTTTGTCTGGAAATGTATCGGTTTGAAATGATAGGTTACAGATGTATGTTAATGGTTTTAAAATAAATCCACTCAATCACTCTTTTCACAGTCATACAGTCATATCAATATCATCACAGTCATTAGATGTCTTATTTGTACATTTGGTAACAGTATTTATAATTTCTTTCTCATCCACTGCTGTGAGGAACATTGAACTCAGATTCCGGTCTATTAAACTGTCACACTGCTCCTCAGATGTTACTGGATCTGGGATTTGTTCTGCTAGGTCAGGTCCAACACTTACAAAGAATTTATTAAAGCTGTTAACTACTTCATTCATATCATGCTTTTCAGTGTTATTGATAATAAAATACTTAGGATAACTTAATTGTTTAGAGCCATTTTTAATTACAGTGTTCAGTATGTTCCATATACCTTTAATGTTATTCTTGTTATTATCTAATAGTTTGTTATAATATTCTTTCCTAGCTGTTCTTATAATATTAGTTAACTTGTTTTTATATTTTTTATATTTATTTTCTGCCTCCTTGGTTCTCTGTCTCATAAATTCTCTGTAAAGTGTATTTTTCTTTTTGCAGGCATTCTGCAAACCCTTTGTGATCCAAGGATGATCAGCATATTTTAGTTTCCTATTAATGTTTTCTACAGGACAGTTTTTATCATATAATATTTTAAATATTTTTAAGAATTCATCATATGCACTATTTATGTTATTGCTATCATATACAATATCCCAGTTTTGTACCATTAAGTCATTTTTGAATGCTGTTATTGATACTCACTCTCCTGTATACAGTTTTATTGTCCGGTAGATTAGTCTTGTAGTCATTGTTATACACTGTAAAAACTGGCAGATGGTCACTGATGTCACTGATGAGTAGTCCGCTTATTGTATTGTTAATAATGTCATTTGTGAATATATTATCTATTAGAGTTGCAGAGTGGGAAGTTATCCTGCTGGGTCTGGTGATTTTTGGGTACATGCTCATACTATATACTGTGTTAATAAAATCATCAGTCGTTTTGTGTTTATTTGGATTAAGGAGATCAATATTGAAGTCTCCACAGATGAAAATTGTTTTATGACTCTTATTTGTGAACATTTCCTCCATCCAGTCCTTAAACTGTTCAATATTTGAGTCCGGTGTCCTATATATACAACTAATGATTACTGGTCTATTTTTTTCTTTGTACAGTTCAATTGATATGCATTCAAGCATGTTGTCAACAACCGTTGACATACTTTCCAACACCTTGAAGTTAATATTTCTGTCCACATATATTGCAACTCCTCCTCCACCTTTATTTTGTCGATCCATATGCACAAACTCATAACCCTCCAAATCAAAGTCCATCCCTTTTTCTGCGTTAATCCATGTTTCAGATATTGCAACGATGTTGAATGATTGATTAAACTGATTCAAGTAATCCTTGATGCTTGCAAAATTTGCATACAGACTCCTGCTATTAATGTGCATAATTGATAGTTTCCCATCCTTACTGATTTGGTTATATTGTTCATCAGTGTAATAGCAACAGTTATTATTGATGGCGTTGAAGAGGTAGTTATCCGGGTCTATGTCATGTTCCATATCCAATAAATTGTGATCAGTATATTGAAATGTTTGTAGTTCAAAGTTATCATTTTCATTGATCCTCTGTGTTGTGTTACTGTTGTCTCCAGGAGTAAATGAGTGAGCTCTTTCAGTGTGCACCATGTTGTATGTATGTTACCTTACAGCCCAGCCCATGTTGATCATTGGTATTTGTCCAGGTCGTTGATACTTTTAACCATCAGTACTTTGGCCTCTTCTGGTGTTCCGTTTAGTTTAATGAATATTTTGCAGTTTGTGGTCCAGGTATGTTGAATTTTTTTCTGTTTCTTTAGGTAGCATGCTTGTTTGGCGATGTCTGCGTTGTGTTTGGTCAGGTGTTCGTTGATGAATACGTTTGTCCCTTTTAGTTTCCTCCCCTGTTTCAGCAGTGCAATCTTATGCTTTCTGTTTACAAACTTCATGATGACAGCTGGTTTGTCTTTGGCGTTTCTTCTGGCCAGAGTGTGGCAAGCCTCGATGTTCCCACAGTCCAGCTCTATGCCTCTGGTCTGCAAAAAAGCGGCCACCTGTTGTTCCGTGGAGCTAACATCCAGGTCCCCGGGCTCTTCCCCGTTGGTGGCGGCCACCGCACGAGCGTATGACCGGGGTTTTATATCGAGCCCAGTGATGATGATGTCGTTCATCCTGGTGTATTGCTCCAGGTCGGCAACTCTGTTCTCAAGGAAGGCGATTTTCCTATCCTTCTCTTCATTCTGGATACGGAGGGCTTTCACCTCCTCCACCAGCGTCAAAATGCCCTTCTGCTGCAGCCTGACAGCGGAAACTTCTTCGGCTAGGAAGTCGAGCGACTTTTTAATGTCGTCGACCTCTGTTACCTTCTTCGGACCCATTTATTGTCTGGTTGCGCTAGTTATTTTTAACGCTGTCAAACGTTAGCCAAGTCAGCTGTTAGCTCAGCGGCTAGTTACTAGTCGGCAACTAGCTCCGCTCCTCGGCTTTGTTCTGCTTTGTTCACCCCGTTTACGTAGAGAGGATGCCCCCAAAACTCAGCAATACTTCCAATTGAAAGATAGAGAGTGAGCCAAAGAAGTCATGGCCAACATGTGACCTGAAGATCGGATCAGTGCCGGTCTTAGTAGATACAGTATTGTGCAAAAGTCAGACCTGTGGTCTTTGGTGTCAAACAAATGAGATTAGACAGATAGATAATTCAATTGCATAAGGAAGGTGGAAGTCAAAGGGAATTAAGTGAAATAACATGAGTTTCCAAAACTGGAGTTAAAACAATTATTGTAAGATATAGAGAAAATGTGACTCATAACAACCTAGTAGACCACCAAAACTATCACCATCAGATTGACAGTACTTAACACTTTCATCTTTGAGAGATAGGAGAAATCAAGCTCCACTCCACAGGTGTTTTCTGTCGATCCCTCCACTATGAGAAGACAACTCAGTGCTATGGGTCTGAAAGGATGTAAAGCTGCTACTGAAAAAAGGAAATAGACAACAGAGAAGGTGTTGCTGCCTCACAGCGAGAAGGTCCTGGGTTCGATTCCCGCCTGGGGCACTGTTGACTCTGGGGTGCCCAGGTGGGTTATCTTCTGGGCCTTTCTGTGTGGAGTTTGCATGTTCTCCCCATGATTACATGCGTCTCCTCCTATAAAGAACCCCATCTAAAAACATGCAACATCCTGTCCTGTCCAGGAGGCTGCCCACTGCTCCCTGACTGTCCCTGGAGGAAGGTCGGCGGGGATGGGAAAATGCAGAGGACTCATTCATTTCGGACACCCTACCTGCATGTGTGTGTTGGTGCACACCCCCCAAAATGCAAATAAACTAATCTTCTTCAAAAGAGAAAACTAGAACACCGAAACTGGACACCTGAGATGTTGAGAAATGTTCTAGGGACTGATGAGTCTAAATTTGAGATTTTGCAAGTAACAGAAGGCAGTAAGGACGCCGCCGAAGCAATGAAAGTCTCTTAACCATGTCTACAACCATCAGTCCAGCATGGTGGAGGATCAGTAGAGGTTTTGAGATGTACGTAGAACAACATCTGGAGTTGGGGATTTGTTTTTGATTGAAGGCATCATGAATGTTGATGAATACAACCAAATCTTAAACACATCATGCAATACCCTCTGGAAAACGCTTGATAAGGAACAAATTCATTCTACAGCAAGATAACGAGCGCAAGCACCCTGCTGAGAACAAACACAGAAGAACAACAGACTGGCCACCCCAGAGCCCAGACGTCAACATCATTGAATGTGTTTGGGATTACTTGAATCGTGAGAGGCAAACAACTTCTAAGTCTGAACTTTGGAGGTCTTTACAAGAAGCATGAAAAATATCAATGCAGATTTCTGCAGAAAAACTCAAAGAAAGTTTCCTGAATTTTTTTCTGACTATGAAAAATAAATAACTAGCATTTAATAGGCCATTTTGACTGGAAATTACATAAATTGGGCTTTTACACAGTACTGTATATTTTTTACTCAATAGATTTATTGCTAACTCATCTATTGTGTTACCTCGGTGGTCAGGGCCAGTAGGATATCCAGACAGTGAATTTTGTCTCCAGGGACTAGTGGCAGATCCATATCAATCAGTTTAATGGTATTGGGTTTAGGAATCCTCAGAGGATCCTGCAGGGTGTCACAGAAATCTGACAGCACGCTGCAAATTAGAAGAGAAAAGAGTTGGAATTAAGCAGAGTACTTTAAGAGCACAGCACAGTATGGAACAATGGAGTAGAGTAGAATAGAGAAGAGTACAGTTTTGGTTAGGGAGAATATTTGATTGTCATTAGCTGTTCGAGACCATTCAAATAGTTTACCACATATTCTAACTACACTCTAAAAAATAATTCAGTGGTTTTGTAAATATCACAATAATAAAAAGCTATACTACCTTAATAAAATCTCTCTATCACTTAAGTGATTGTTTGAGTGGTACATACCAAAATAAATGCCTACAAATCCAAGTTTTGTCTTAAAAATATTATTTGTTAGTCAAATGCTAATTTATTTTTGTGAAATAAACTTAAATAATAGATTTTTAAGATATCCTTAATAATTTTGATTAATGAAAGATTCATATCAATATATCAATATATATTGACCCTGTCTTCATGCATCCACAATAGTGTAATTTTCTGAATACTGTCACAGCCATGCTGTCATAACGTTACTTAGCTAACAATTACTTAAATGGGCAAGTCCTGATGTTAGAATCATTGTGACTTTGTCTATTTATTCCAACCACTAAACTGCTCAGCTAACGCACGGTTAACGTTAATACAGCTACCTAAAATTGGGTTTAAAAGGAGCAATTTATTGTTGTTTTAACACAACATGGGCATCCATGTTAAGCTTTTCCATCGGCGCCTGCCGCTCCACACCTGCGACTAGGCTGCTGTAACGTTACATTACGTTTTCTCCTGTCTCTCTCAAGCAACCCATGTAAGTTAGTGTTGCTGAGCAAGTCTTTGTTTACTTGGGTGAAGGCTGTATGCGTGGACAATCACAAGTGTGAGTGATTTCAAATACTAACGTCTGCCTACTGTATCCGCGGTCCAGCAGCTGTAGCTAGACTTGCCTATTCTTATGAAACTGTTTCATCATTATTCTAATAAGGCATTTTATTGAGGAGTGCCCTACTTGCCCAACTTATGTTTTGTCATATTTTTGGGGAACGCTAAGGGAGAGAAGTTGAACAAAGATAAGATAACAAGAGGAGAGGAACAGAACAGAACAGGAGGTAAATGTCATCCATTTATTATAGTGTTCCAGGAGGATTAAATCTGTAAACATTGAAACAACAATCCCAGCATATTAGTTTGGTTTATACAAGTTCAGGAAAGCAGTGAATAAGGCAAATGAGTTGCACCTTGATTTTGACCACATTTGATTGGATTGGCCAGGGAGCATTTATAAGAAACATAAACAGTGACTAGTTACAAATATCTAGGACATAATAATACAAACTGCTACTAATTATATCCCTGAAACGTTGGGTCACAGATATATGCATTTACCTCTGCATTGTCTGCTGCCATTGCAGATCCTGGCTATGAACGTGGCAACTCCATTAATTTTTATTGACTGTTTTCCAATTTGCTGTGCACAATTATGGCTCTAACAGGAAGGAGCCTATTGATATTGTTGACCACATGACCTTTCCTCTAGTACCACCATCAGGCCAAATGTTCAATTTGTGAATACAGCAACTCCTAATAGTTCTGATTCAGATCTTTTGAATTTGGCTATGTATGGCTATGACCCTAGAGGAGGATTGAAATTTTGCATCATTTAAAAAAAAAAATGTAGGGTCGATTTTCCATTAACTATAGTTGGGAGTAGTTATAATTGGGTTAGGGTGATGAGTAAATACAATTTGGTGTCCTTTTTAAAGAGATCCCACAATTCGCAGGAAACTGAAGTTGTGCAATCTTTCAGATGTAAAATTTGTGACTCATTGTATCCTAATACAAAAGACTATTTTCAACATATTAATTCCCACTTGAAAAGACATGAAAACAGCATGTACTTTTGATGGATGTGATTTCAAGACAAACATATATGGGACTTATGCAACACACAGAAGTAGAAAGCACAAATCCTATTCATGGAAAGATTTTAAGACTGATGTGATTGCAAAACATTCAGTTTGTTCTGAGAATGAAACCCACTTTCCAGTGTTGGAATCCCATTTCAGAGCGAGACTTCTCCTGAGTTGTTGCAGGAAGAGGACGTGGAAATGTGACAAAGGTGGTCTATGAAAGCAAGAGAGTTGACTTGTTGCAGGAAGAGGATTGTGGAAACGTGAGTCAGCGTTGGAGACGTGTTGGAGTACAGAAAGCATAGTTTAGAGTATTTGTTTTTCCCAAAGATAAAACTAACCCTAACCCTAACCCTTTTTGTGGATTTCCGAACTGTGCCAACAAAATGTTGAGGAATATAATACCTTTGTCAGGTTTCTACCGTCCTCTTCCTGCAACAACTCAACCCTCTCGCTTTCATAGACTACCTTTGTCCACCGTCCATTTCAGAGCGGGACTTCTCCTTGAGCTAGACTTTAGTTTTCTGGTTAAAAAAAAAAAGGTCCATTTCTGTAGCAATCCTTTCAGTAATGTTGTCAGACACGTGTCAGACACACAAATAACAATCTGAGCCTTTTTGCTATTGTGTGGTGACTTAAATTGATTGAAGGGCCCATTGTTCTTGGTGCATTTCACCCATGTTTGAAAGACTGCTTACTAATATGCAGAGTTCAATTGAGCTGTTTTTTTTTATACTGTTTTTATAGCGTGGACATTGTTACATGTCATTTGTTGATCAAATTTGACAAAAAAATGTTTAATTAAAATGTTTGTGTGTACAATTGCTTTATGTTTATCATTTGGTTTCATTAGATATATGGGTATATCTAAGATATAGGATAGATACATAGTACATAGTAAAGTACTACTGGAGTAAAGGGTAAATGGAGTTAAAAATTAAGTAAATGTAACATTTATTTTGATAATTGATAGTCCAGTATGAATTAAATTGAGTTCAGGGTTAGAGATTTTGACTTCAGGTTATAATATTGTTTTGTATAATATGTATATAATATTTTATACCCTCAGGTGACAATGGGTATGCATTGAAGCCATGGCTACTTATGCCGTTTACAAACCCCCAGAGCCACAACAGATGCGCTGTAATGTGATGCACAGCCGTGCACGCTCTGTGGTAGAGCGTTGCATTGGGCTTTTAAAAGGGAGATGGTTTCCGGTTACTTTCTGCCATTCAACTTGTTTCATTTGGTTGGTAATGCCAGAGCTTAGGCTTCTAAATAATACGCGTTTTCTTCTGTCATGTTGATCAACCATTATTTCAAGTTCACAATCGTAAAATTGCGCTTCTTTTCTTCTTAAATGCTTCCGCCGTTTCTTCTCAAAACTAAACTAAATGCTGGCCCTTTATATGCAAACCAGGCAGTTGGGGGTGTGTTGGAAGCCATTTATAGTAAATTGTGGGCGTGGTCAGAAGGCTTGTGCACGTGCACACAATTTAAGGATGATTGAGATGTATGAAGAAAAAACACGTGGGAACAGACTTACATGGGGTTTTATACATCTGAGCGTATGCATGTTTCCTGTTTTGTGCGTACACAGATTTCTACACCTAAATCTACACAGAGTTTTATACATCTGGCCCTTGGAGTGTTATGTTTGAACTGTTCCTATTCAGATTTGGACTATTGGAATTGTTAAGTATCTATCTATCTATCTATCTATCTAGTTGGATCCAGTGTTTCCCACACATAGGCTTTACTTGGGCTTTACTCAGAGTAAGAGGCAGCAAGCCCAAATGAGACAGAGGCTGGTGCAGGTGAGGAGGCCAAGTAGAGGGAGGCACAACTGGTTCCAGTATTTATTTATTGTTAGTGTTCACTATATAAATAAGAACAATGTGTCATGAAAGGTACAATTTTGAAAGGGTTAGAGAATTTTGTAAATAGTTATACTTGTTGTTATTATATAAATACCCCCCAAAAATGTATAAATATAAAGTATTCCGTAAATAGTTGTTATTTCTCATCATTATTATTACTTTCTTGTTAGTGTTCATTACACTATTTTGGCCATACCATCACTTGTGCACATTTATTCCCATTAGAACGGTGGAAAATCAGGCCATGTTTCTTGTTAAACATCAGTAAGTTATCTTTGTGACTTCAAACAATCATCAAATTCACTGAGCTCTCAGCTTCAGCCTACATGACCCTAAGGATGATGGGATGCAAACTGCTTGATTATCTTAGCATCTTTTTTCAATGTTAATTTCAATACTTTGTACTCCTCATTTTACCTGTATATTAATGGGTTATATGATTTAATTTATTATTAATATTGTATTAGAAAAGGGACTTGCCTGTATTGTATGAACTGCGAAGCATCAGGGTCAAACTTCTCCCAGGTTTCATAGAACATCTCGAAGTCGTCCTCACACAGGGGGTCTGCGCTTTCCTCTGTTGCTACGTTAAAGTTCTCAAGGATGATGGCAATGTACATGTTTACCACCACCAGAAATGACATGATGATGTAACTACAGAAGAACATGATGCCTACCGCCGGGCTGCCACAGTTCCCCCTGACCAATGTCCCTGGATTTTCTACGTACGGGTCACAGTCTGGAGGGGTGTTCATGATGGGGTGGAGAAGGCCATCCCATCCTGCCGATGTGGTGATCATGAAGAGACAGATCATGCTGTTGCCAAAGGTCTCAAAGTTAAACATGTCATCAATCATGGCTTCCTTTTTGACATAGGCAAAGTTGGACATGCCGAAAATGGAGAAGATGAACATGATGAGGAAGAGGAGGAGGCCAATGTTGAATAGGGCAGGAAGTGACATCATCAGAGCAAAGAGGAGTGTCCGGATGCCCTTGGCACCACGGATCAGGCGGAGAACACGACCAATGCGAGCCAATCGGATCACACGGAACAGCGTGGGTGATACGAAATACTTTTCTATGATGTCAGCTAAGAGTAGGCCTTGAAAGATTAAAAAAGAAAGAAAGAAAATTAGTTCTCCGCCCATGACAAGATGAAAATAAAAAGATGACTAGCCCACCCACCTGTGATGGACAGGATGACCACCACAAAGTCAAAGATGTTCCAGCCGACAGCGAAGAAGTGGTGCCTCAGCGCAATGAGCTTCAGAATACATTCAGCAGTGAAGATGATGATGAAGGCCAGGTTGATCCAGAAGAGTATATGGTCTTTTTCCTCACTCTGCTCGTCCGTCTCCACCATCATAGTTACCATATTGAGGCAGATCAGAACCATGATGAAAATGTCGAAAAACTGCTTGTTCACCAAGTCAAATACCAGACCTTGGAACTTATTCTGTTGAGAGATAAACAGATAGAAACCAGACATCACACCTAGACATCAGACATTACAGCTAGCCCTGATCTAGAAACCAACTGTACCTAACTGGAAACCATGTGATTGTCTCCATGTTGAGACAGACAAGTACCAGGATGAATGAAACAGGGAAATGGCTGATGGTGGATACTACAAACTTATTTTGCTGGCTTGTGAACACTAGTGCACTACAGTTAATCTGTTAGAATCACAAATTCTTTAATGGACAGTTCTATCAACACAACATCCCAAATCCTCTTCTATAAATGAAGATGTGGTTTTCTATTAAAACAGAAATTAATAACAAATCACATTAACACTGGTAAGCAGTCAATGACAATGAAAAGCTGTATATGCTATACAGAGATGCCATAAATAAACTTGGTGTAAATAAACCACATGGTGGCACAATGACCCTGCAATAACTGAAGTAAACGTAACCAGCATGAACTTCAGTCCTTAAACAGTGGAACTACAGGGAAAATATGTAGCTACCCAATAAATACTCCTCATGCCTTTTGTTATTGAATAGCTTGTATTGGGGGTTGTAACTGATTCATACACTCTATTGAGCTTTACTGGCTAATAGCTAGCATAACTGGTAGCATATGTTCCTTTCATCAAAGAGGATGTCACAGGTGGTGTACATGGTTAGCTTACACCATGTGCTTAATAGGTGTACCACTTGGCTAAAGGCATGGATGTACAAATATAATAATGGCTATCAGTTTATGATGTACACTTCTAAATATCATCATACACCACTAGTATTGTGATAAATACATAAATTGCTATAATCACCATTATTGGACACAGGGCTGAACTCCAAATAATACTTTAAACCATCAAACAAATATAACTGAGTTATATTTACTGTGTACTCTTACTGTCTTCTTGTTATTTGCGTTTGTTTTTAATGTTGTTTTACATGTGAAATTATTTGTATGCTTCCTTCTTGAGATGGAAGAGATGGAAATCTCAACGTGATTACCCTGGTTAAATAAAGGATAAATAAAAAAAAATATATACAGCAGCTCTATACTATTCATAAACTGTACACAAATTATGGACTTACTTTACATATATGCACACCAACAGGGAAAAAGAATATGAACGTAACAGAATAATAGAGGCGTAACTTTATAGGCTCTATATTTTGCAGTTCCACTAATGAAACCACCAGAAAATATTGTATTGGATAGAAACAAGGAATAAATGCAATATAATGTAATATAAAAGAGTGAAGAAGGAGTTGAATGTGTCTTGATGTTAAATAATCATCACCAGGTTATAGCAATTAGAGGGAGCGCTAGTCAGTCAGTCTATTTGCCACCCAAACCTTACCCTTCACTTGGGGTAGCAGCTCAGCCCTCAACTGAATGAGGCAGGCCACCTTTTTCTGGAACCATGGCCTCAGACTTTGGAGGTACTGATCCTAATGCTGACCATGCTACATGCCAGTGCATTGTGCAGATAACTGTCCGATGAAGCCAGAAGAAAGTGATCAAAGAAAGTTATTAATCACCTAATACCTTAGTCAGTGAGTTTTTACAGTAATTAGTCAGTCAGTCTGCAATCATTTAATCAGTTATTAGTTAGTCACATAATCAGTTAGTCAATCAGTCAGATAGTTAGTCAGCCAGTTATTAGTTGGTCAGTGAGTCATGTAATCAATCATTCAGCTGGTTATTTAACCTACTAGAGGTCGTGGTACAGGTTTCTGAGGTTTCTTCGAGCCCAGTTTCTTCATAGCATTGTAATATTTCTTCTGCTCCTCCGTCATGAAGATATCTGTCCCTCCCAAGTACACAGACATAACATAACACAGTTAACTGACTATGCTAATAAGCACACATAATACAACAAATAATGACAAACAAACTAGCAAATCAAATAATTAATTGACTGTGCCCAACTATCTGAATGGTGTTATAAATAACAAACTAGCTGACTGACTAATTAATTGACTACCCACCTACCTAGTTATCCACCTATTTACATTACAGTCATTTAGCAGACGCTTTTATCCAAGGCGACTTACAATAAGTGCATTCAACATAGGTAGGCAAGAGAACTATTAGTCACCAGAAATTGTAAGTGCATTTCCTTCTTTAACAAGCAACTAAGAGCATAACTAGTGCTAAGGTAAAAGTGCACTAAGTTAGCTACCTACTTTTTACTTAAACAAATTAGACTGTACTGACACATATGTCTTTACTTACACACCTACCTACCTATCTACATAAGTGTCTACATCCAGTTGTAAACATGCAGTGGGTTAAACCACTACTTAAGAAACCTTGGACCCCACCATTTTAGTCCTAATTAGTCCTAAATAATTATTAATTATTTTTGAATTTTAATGAAGTGTCGTTTAAGATTGCTTCATAGTACTGAGACTGCTCCTGAAATGACAAATGACCTTTTGACAATTGATGCATGCAAATTTTTTAGTTCTTTTAGATCTCAATGCAGCATTTCTACTGAAACACCACAAACATTGGGTTGGCATTTCAGACTGGTTCAGATCTTTCTAATAGAACATTCACCATCTTAATAGGTAAGATATAACCTGTGGGGTCGCACAGGGCTTTATTTTAGGTCCCATACTATTCTCCTTACATGCTCCCTCTAAATTGTATTATCCCGGCCCTCAGGATTCTGGATGCAGCATAGAAAACTGGATGGACCACAGAAAAATAGAAAAAAAAAACACAGAATCATACAGAAAATAGCCCATAATTACCTTTGCTTTACAAATAAAGTTTAGTATTATTATCCAACTAATTAACCTACTAATAACCAGCTTCTGCTGGTTAA
This sequence comes from Hoplostethus mediterraneus, assembly GCA_034670385.1. NCBI lineage: Eukaryota > Metazoa > Chordata > Actinopteri > Trachichthyiformes > Trachichthyidae > Hoplostethus > Hoplostethus mediterraneus. The sequence goes on along the minus strand of JAXDDW010000338.1, from coordinate 20,827 downwards.
AGTTGTCTGATGACTAAGTAACTACCTAACGAACTATAAACAAACAGTTGAGACTCATCTTGGCTTTCTGCTGGTTGAAGTTGTCGATGATGACTCCAATAAAGAGGTTGAGGGTGAAGAATGAGCCAAATATGATGAAGCAGACGAAGAAGAGGTACATGTAAAGGTTTGCCTCATAGCTAGGCTGCTGTTCTACCTGTGCGAGCGCGCACACACACACACACACACACACACACACACACACACACACACACACACACACACAGGTGCACTGTATAATACATGTGACTGTGAGGACATCTGAAGAAAAGCCCTGGTAACGATAGTAACCAAGCCAGAGAACTCTGCCACTGCAAGTCTGATCCATTACTGTAATAGTAACTAATAGTGAAGGTACTGTAACTACTGTAACTGCGAATATAATTTTAATAGCAACTGTAATTATAAAGGAACTATAACTGTAATAGTAACTAATTGTAATTATAACTAATTGTATTTAAAAAGGTAACAGTAAGTGTAATGCAATAGTAATTAGTAGTACTATAGTAATTATAATAGTAACTGTAGCTCTAATTATAGTATTAACTATAATAGTAACAGTAACTGTAATTTTAATAGTAATTCATAGTGACTATAATATTAATAGTAACTAATAGTAACTGTAACTAATACCTGGAATATTATCAATAACTAATAGTATTTTTAATAGCAATAGTAATGGTCAGAGTTAAAGTAATTATAACGGTGACAGTAATTGTAATAATAATAGTAAGAGTAAGCAATATAGTAATGGTAATAGTAACTATACTAGCTATAAAAACCATTGTAAATATAATAATATTCATATTAAAAGTAACTTCAATAGTAGGAGTGTTGGTAATAATAATATTATTAATAATAATAATAATAATAACAGTAAATGTAATTACCCCTCTGGAATCCACAGCTGCATACATGATGTCCATCCAGCCTTTAAACGTAGCCTAAGAGGGACAGAACAACTATAAATAAAATAAAACATCAGATAAAATGACTATACATACTAATGCCGTAACATACCATAACATACTTTATGGCATTAGCTCACCCGCAACAGAATAGATCTAAGAATTGTTGAATATGTTTTATTGAACTCATCAAGTTGTTTCTTTGTGTTGTTCCATTGATATCTGATGTGTTAGGAGATCCAACCATTGTGAGACATTGAGCTGTTTTCTATTTTACCAGTTTAGAAGTATTGTTTTCTTGCCGATATTTAGGGCCACAAGTCGATGTATTGTGATTTGTGTTGAACATGTGTTGAGTGTATCCAGATCACTGTATGCAGACCAAAGGGGATAAAGGAATGTTATATCTAAGGAGTAGTGATAGTGTGGTGGTTACCTCTTGTTGTATCGATGGACAGAGCCAGAGTGCATGGAGGTAGTCGTCAGCACAATGAGTGCATACTGTGTCTGATCCAATAAATCCATTATGTGCATCTGTGTGATGTTGTTACGTGCCGGGCAGCAAGGTGTGTGTGTGTTCTGTGTTTTGTGTCTCTCCTCCCCCTTCCCTGTGTGTTTTTCTTAGGTGATTGCTGCAGAAATACTACTCACCTGTGAAGGCAGGCCATGCTGCTTATTGGCTCCCTACCGCCCCAGCTGGCCTATCGTGACAGAGGAGATCCCTTAAAATGGAGGGCGTCTCAAGCCTTTCTCTCTTGTTTTTACGCTTGTGCTTTTGGTGCCATTGTTTGCTGAGGTATGTGGTGGGAGGTTTTTTTGGGACTAGGTATATTGGGTACCCTATACACTAGCACACACGTAGGTGATATTTGTTAGCCCAGTAGAGGTATTGGTTGTGCCACCATTGTACTGTTTTGAGAAGTTATTTTGTTAGATAAACCAGGTAGGCATTTTGTTTGTTTATTTTCTTCAGAGATAGTTCAGGCAGGCCTACTTTTGTTAAATTAATTTCATTTTATTTTGGCACAATCACTGTCCCGTCCTCCCCCACCTCTGAGTGTCTTTTTGTTATAATAAACCACCCTTTTTTCCACCTCCACTGAGACTTGTTGGATTCCATGATTGTCGTGTTGTTGTCCTCTAACTGGGTTAACCAAGTGGACGTAACAGATGTGTTAGCCTTATGTTAGTGTTGTTGGAATATAAGGTGCATTGGTAGAGTCAATGGAGTATACAGTTTTGAGCGTGGTTTATTTGATTTTGCAATTTTATTGTTGCTATCCAATAATGGTGTTTGTTTCAAGGGGTTATTAGAGATATCTATTTTTGCCTTAATCAAATGTTTTAGTTGGAAGTATTATAAGTATTGTTGTTTGTCAATGCTGTATCTTTCAATAAATTGTTGGAAACTCAGCAAGGTGTTATTGATGTGATGGAGGTGTGTAATCCCATTTTCTTTCCATTTAGCTCCTACTAAAGGAGTCTGGATTGTGCCAGATGGGTGACTGTGTGCTTGGTGACATTGTAAACATTTGTATTTTGTTGACTTTCCACCAAGCTGTCAGAGTTGTGGCAATTGCAATGTTGTTGGAGACATCGGCAGGAGACATCGGCCTGCCCCCCCCCCTCTTCGGACCATACAAAATACACAGCAACACCCAAAGACTAACACATTCCTCTCCCAGGGTCTTCCCCTGAGGTCAAGACCCTTGCTGTGCTCCCAGGAACCCAAGGAACCCCCTTTGCAGCAGAAGGTGGATTTCCCCCATAAAGCTGCCAGGTAACACTCTGCAGGTTCGACTAGCCGCTCTGGTGCCATTAGGAGATGGACCGATGATAAGGGCCGGGGAAATGTACCTAATCTGCCTTCCAAGGGAGACACAGAATAAGAGAACAAAGAAACTCTGGACTATATTGAAAAAATGTGCTTTCTGTATGTGTTTTATTAGATTTGAACTTCACATCCTGTGGCAGATGATGTACCCTACTCCCCAATGTAGTATCTTGGTTATTCAAGGCACACAAAATGTGTTATCAGGACTTGCAGTGATGTTTAGTGTCATTCAAACCCATTTGTTGTTAGGTGATTAAATATGTCACTTGCATCCCCAAAGGATCAAGAAAAATGATGTTTTCCAAACCTGAGCTGGAAATACAGTTTTAGGGGATGGTGATCAAGTTGTAAATCTGATGCATGCAAATGAGGGAAACACCTACCACTCCTGACATACCATAAAGCCCTGGACATGGTAGAAAATCACTGAAATCTAGAGCTCACTTCTGATTATTAGACTGATATCATTATAAAGAGACTATTCCAGTGTAAACTGGTGGTGCCAGTGGTGGCGAGTGTTAATTAATAAGATATTGATTACCTAGAATATTAATAATAAAACCTATAATAATTGTCAATTTTCCAGAATTGACCAAATAGTCTCATAGTTCATAACAAAGCTACAGTGTGATCCCTATGTGTTGGCATTCAGTTTGTATCAAGCCAACCCTAACCCTAACCCTGGGTGGTGGTGATGGGTTGCATGCATCCATTTGATAAGATATGGGTGTGTGTCCTTTCCAGAATTGGTTTAAGAATGGCATATATTTGGACATTTAGACTACGACCAGCACGTTTGGCCCGGACAGAGCTCGGTAGAGCATGAGATTCAGTCTCAGGGTTGTGGGTTCAATCGCCACATAGTGTCAACGATCACCTTTGTAAGTTGCTTTTGCTAAATGACTGTAATGTCCACACTAAGCCGTTTAAATTTCAAAAACAGCGTTTTCGAAAAAGCTCTCTGTCCACACTAGACCACCAAAAACGCATACCTCCTTCCATGGGCATGTGCAGACTGCTCAGCTGCTCACGCCGGATCAAGTGACAGTGAAACATCATCGTTTTCAAAAGTCCACACTACAACGGGTTGGCATTTTCTAATGTGTCCATCTGGGATAGTGTTTTCGAAAAGCTCTGTTTCGGGAGGTTGAAAATGTCAGTGTAGTGTCGATGTGAGGACAACATGGAGAGATAAGAATGTGTTTTCAAATTTAAACGGCTTCATGTGGACACAGCCTGAGACTCCAAACTGCCACTGCAGCTGAATGAAAGGAAAGAAAAACTGTCAATCATGGCTGAAACATGTATGTTTCAGTCTGTGTGTTTCAGTCTGTGTGTTTCAGTCTGTTTCAGTCTGTGTGTGTTTCAGTCTGTGTTTCAGTCTGTGTTTCAGTCTGTGTATGCTTCAGTCTGTGTGTTTCAGTCTGTATGTTTCAGTCTGTGTATGCTTCAGTCTGTTTGTGTTTCAGTCTGTGTATGTTTCAGTCTGTGTGTTTCAGTCTGTATGTTTCAGTCTGTTTGTGTTTCAGTCTGTGTATGTTTCAGTCTTTGTGTCAGTCTGTGTGTGCGCGTGCAGACTCACCACTTGCAACAGGGATAGGTAGCCCATCCCTACATTGTCGAAGTTGACCTTCAGGTTCTTCCAGCGTACCTCTGAATAGTTTTCACTTATTAGAGACATACAATCACTCTTGTTGTCGACCTCGTTTAAGAAAAACTCCTCTGACGTGGAGTTGAAACAGTAATAGAACTTCCCCGCAAACAAATTCACTCCCATGATGCTGAAGATCAGCCAGAAGGTCAGACACACCAGCAGAACATTGAAGATGGATGGGACAGCTCCTACCAAGGCGTTGACTACCACCTGGAAGAGGCAGACAGGTTGACAGACAGGCAAATACATGGATAGACAGACAGCAGTGTGACATATAAGACAGAGGACCAAGGCGTTCTCTCTGCACAACAAGCCTGAATGTACTAACTGGAAATGCCTGCAAACATTTCTATAAAAGATAGACTGCATGCTTAACCTCAACAGTGCATTGAGGCTGCCATCAAATGTGGCCTAACTGGACACCTGCCACAAATTTGGACAATTGTGCTCACAAGGTGACCACCGCAGTTTCCTCTTCTCAGCTCAAAATTTTGGCTTCAATCCGCATTCAATAATTGTAATGGGGCAGCTCACTGCTGCTCCTCTTATCTGTATGTCTAGACTGTCAGACATCAGCATTAACACTATGATGTTTTCATAGGTAGTAGCAGATGTTAAGCTGAAGCTAATTTACCATGGAAAACTACACTATGCAGGTATGTCAAAGTAAGATATCATTATTTTATCACAAGTTGACATAGGTTACACCAATGTTAGGCTAAACTACTTCAAATGTAGAGCTCAGGTCTGAATCAATCAAGTCTTGTGTACAGCAGTTTGGTCAACTTCCTTTAAATGTGCTCTCGAAATGCATTTAATGTGCTTACTTCCTAAAATATCCCAATAGAATTAACATTAATTGCAAAACAATAAACCTAATAATATTTTTGTAACATGGTTGTGGTGTGGCTTATTGTAAGCTATTGGTCACCAGCAGTCAAATAGGATAGCTCTTTTCAGGCTTTTTTAAGCATTACATGAAACTAGGCATTTCCACCATTTGCTCCTGCGCCCATATAAATAAAATTAAAGGAATGAAATAGATGAGAAAGTTAAAAATTGTATTGAAACTATAAACTAATAGGAGCATATAACCAGTCTTATATAATTTAGGGGAGGTGCCTTTTTAATGATTATTTTAGCGAGAGAGACCATACGTATTTTGATAGAGAGTCCACCATACACCCCAAGATACCAATATGTGTTTCAATCATTCAAGTACTATGAAACTGATATGATCAATTTGTGAGGTAATTCTAATGTTCATTACAATGGGAAAATTAACTGTAATAATCAAGAGGATCTTTACTCATTTAATCTCAGGTTTTCTTTCTGTTATGGTAGTGATTTGTGTGTGTGTAGATTTGTGTATCTTAGACCGTCGGGTTAGTCTAACACATATTATGCTTTAAAATTGGGGAAAATAGAATAGAAATTTGAAGATTTGTACATTTGAACCGTGAGATTTTCCTCAAAAAGGTCCTTTGGTCCTACCTTTGTAGTATATTACATACTGGTGTGATCAAGCTCACTCTTCTCTCTTTTTATTCTCCATCTTGTTTACATCAGTTTTTGGCCTGTCAGACACCACTAAAACCTGGTGTGTGTGTACTCTGAGGCCCAGACAGAGAAGAGCGATGGAGAGATGCAGGCAACATACATGGTGATCAAGTCATACATGGATTTTTCAACCCGTCACTGGCACAAACAACTAGCAGCCCACCGGGAATCTTCTAGATTCTCCCAATTAGCAGCTCGGCTATGGAGCCCAGGCTAATGTAGTCTTTTAAAGCACTTCTTAAGACATCTTGCTGCTGATGTGGTTCATGGGATGGTGTTTCTCTTTCTACTCTTTTCATTTGTTTTTGCCACTATCCTCCTCTTTGCTTGTGGAACCTTGTTTCTGTGTCTTTCATATAGAACATTGTGAATTTTGTCTACCTGTCTGTCTACCTGTTCTGTCTGTATTCAGGTGTGTCTTTTGTTTTGTGTGTTTGTCTTTCATTTCCCTGTCTTACCCTCATGCCCTCGAAGCGAGACAGAGCCCTAAGGGGTCTCAGAGCTCTCAGGGTCCTCAGAGACTTGATGGGTCCCAGGTCCGAGTATCCCAGGAGGTTGGCAGTCAGAGACACCACAGATACCTAGAAAACACATTATACTGTAGTACAAATATACAGCTCAAACTATTCCTAATACTAATATGTTGGCAGTGAGTGAAACAATCTGTGAGTAGCACAGGATGTTGTCAGTCAGAGACACAGCAAATGTTCAGCCTTTTTTGACCAACAAATGAACTTTGAGTTGCATGTAAAGAAAGTGGTCTAATCACTATTCTTGCCTTCGAAAATAACATGCATTTTCTTATATCAGCAAAGGTAATAGTAATATTAAGTAAGAGTGTTGCTTTAGTGTATTCTCTCAGTACTAACATCCACAATGAGGAAGTCGAGCCAGCACCAGGCATTGGTGAAGTAGGTCTGAAAGCCGTAGGCCACCCACTTCAGCAGCATCTCCACAATGAAGACATAGGTGAAGACCTGGTCAGCATACTCCAGAATGGTCTTTATGACACAACGCTGCTCCAGGTAGATGTCCTCAAAAGCCTGGTTAAAATATATTCATATTACAAACACCTCTATCATTATTGCATTATAACTCTGGCCCATTCACTGATCATACTAACTAACTGCTCTAGGTTGAAGTCCTCCAAGCCTAGTAAAAATGCATTCATATTGCATTTTCACATGTAATTTATTATAGAAATAGTATTTCAAAGGGCTGCCCTGGAAATGGAAAGGAGGCTTATATATTTTATCAAATAACTAAAATATAAATATTCCATGATGATGTTATCCTTCTTGGCTGTGAGATGTCTGTAAATAAAGTTATTATTACTGCTTCATCTGGCTCAGTTGCTCTGCAGTTTCAATCTGTACTGACAGAATGAAATACTGGGGGGTCATTCCAGTTATACAGTAGATTACAGTAGAATTTACATATCATATACAGTATGACTTATATGTGATGTGTGTATGTGATGCAACAATAATATATTTATTTTTAATTATTTTTCCAGGTTAAAGTTCCCCAATGTCAGCCTACATTGTGTAGCTGATTAGCTAGTTAGCTTTAGTGCTAAGAATTGACCTCTGTGGCTCATCAGCTAGTTCTGTTGACACGCTGGTTAACTTGTTAGTGATAAGACTTACCTCTGTCATCTGTAGATGGCATGTTAGTAGTCCACTAGCAGCAATGTGTGTTCTACTGCTTATCACGTCACCTTCCTTTCCGGCCAGGCCTTTGGACCCAGCTGCTGAATTGTGGCCCTGTCTTTTTGTCCTTTGTCTTATTGTCTTCCTACCTGTTAGCCTAGTTGTTATTTTGTTGTTTTCTCACCTCATCTAGTTCTTTTCCATTGTTAAGAGCCTTGGGTACCTTGAAAAGGCGCTCTTAAGTTATTATTATTTACCTATGTTTGTAGCCCACTGTTAGTCATGCCAGCCATGCTAGTAGTCCCTTGGCTAGCAGTCTGTCAGTGCTCCAGTGTTGGCCATGTCTGTAGGGTTAGAGCTCCCAAGGGTTAGGGTTAGTAGTCACACCACATACACCTACTGGATGAATTTAAACAAGAAATAATCAGATCTCATCTGCTCAGTCACATGATCAGATGAAATAGAACAATCAGCACCCAGCTGGATTTGCAATCATAACCAAGGTTATAGACTAAATTAAGGTTATTATAGGCTCAGTTAGGGTTAGGGGAACTAGGATTACATTAGAAAGTAGGAACATGTTTACCAGAGCTCCACTACTGAGCAGAATCATGAAGATGATGAATGTCTCGAAGTAGTTGTGTTCTACGATGAAGAAACAGGTTCTTCTGATGTTAAACCAGGCTTTCCCTCTACCCTGGGACACGTCTATATCCAGCCAGGGACAATGTCTGTAACAATCTGAAATGTACAAACACACAGGGTTAATATCTCTTTTTAGGGTTAGGGCCAAGCCCCTCTATAGGAGCCAGGCTGCCATCCACCCTCCACCCACCCATCCATCTGCCCATCTGTTGTGATCCACACAGAGTACAGTATGCACCGTTTAGGCCGTGCATAAGGGAAGTACAGCATGCACTTATACCAATCCAGGATCATTTGACAAGTGCCAGATCCAGTTATCTTACTCCATTTCACAAATGTGGATTACGATTTGATGAGTCAATCTAGAATTAAAGCGGACATATTTTACTATTTTTTGGCTGTTTAAAACTGTTCCTGGGGGTCTTTACAAGACGTTGGTGAAGTCTATATATTTCAGTCTCTCATTTTCTCCATTGTAAAGAACAGGCTGCTTTGAAGGTGTGGAGGGGTATGTAAATGAGCACGGCTCTGATTGGCCAATCAGTGCTCTCTGTTTAAGTCTGTTTATGGCTCATGTCCATAAGCTTATTGAATACAACTTGCAGACAAGCTAGGATTGACAATTTTGTTAAGCTAGTTAGCCAATATATTATTGGATGCAATCTATTTGCATCCAAACAGCGCAGCCAAACAACCAAACGCGATTGTACTAATGGTGGCTAAAGTTTACCGAGCCTGATACGTTCGACAGACTTATAAAACAGACAAACAAATAACCCAACAAACAAATAACTTTAAGATGAGTCCTGACTCCAACCAATAACTTTACTTTTACTTTACTTTTAATGACTCCAGCTTTAGTTTTCTTTCTTCTTCCACACCCAATATAATAATTGCCGCTGCTATTGTTATTAAACATTAAACTTATGGTTTGACTATGACCAACTAATAATAATGAAGTACAACATGTTTTCTTTCTTACTTAAAAGTGCACTACAAATAAAATGTATTGTTTTTATTATTATTTAACAAACAATTACCTTGAGGTTATGTAACTATAAATATAAGCAATTTAACGTAAGCAATTTATAACTGTAAAAAGTTAATACATTTAATACATTTCCTTAATCTTAATATAATATATATTCTCTCTCTCTCTCCCGAAAGAGGCAAGGGAAGGACGGATAGGCCCGCACACGGCCCTCCGACCCCCCATCCCGAGCCTGAGCCTGGCACCAGTACCACGCCACCCGCTGGTGACGGCGGGGAAGCGTCGGCGATGATCCGGCGGAGGCACGGGGACACGGGCAGGAGACTGAGGAGCAGGCGGAGGAACAGGAATGTGCTGATGGTCAGCAACAAACTGAGCAGGTTGAACAAGTTGAACAGGTTGAACAAAGTGAACAGGTTCAACGGTTAGTTGTACAAAGCAAGAGGGCTTTGAGGCGCAAGAAAAGTGGTGTTAGAGAGCAGACAGGGCAGACCGCCACCGGGGTGGGAGAGTCAGTGTTGGAGGATGATGAGGAAGATGTTTTAATGGATACAGACCTGACAAAAGTGTCAGTTAAAAGGAAGCCCACCGAGGACAGACTCATGGGGTGCTTGGATGTAGACATGAGTGCAATCTATCACCCCAACAGTATTTGGCATTTTCCCCATTTCATAGAACTTCTCGGTTTGTTCTGGATTTGTTGGAAATTTGACGAACAAGTTGACAAGGCTGGCTAACACAGAAGACACTCTGTGTACTACAGAGCTGATAGTGGATTTCTGGACACACACCATCTCCAATGACTTGGTAGAATGATCCACATGCGTAGAAGCGCAAAGCAATAAGTACCTGTTCCTCCACAGTCAATGAATAACTCCTTTTAGTAGTGTGTTCCAGTTGTGGTTGAAGTAGACTGGCAATGAATGCAATGTCAGCCCCACCAAATCTAAATCTTGCATACAGTTCATCATTTGTGAACTGCTGAGGTTGTTTTGGGCGTGCAATGTGCACCCTTTGGCTATATTTTCTCTTTTGCCCTTGTAGACGGTGAACAATGGACGTCATTGTGTTGGAATGGTCCCTCGTTAGAACTGCTTTCCAGACTCCACACTTAACTTCCCAGTTCACACCTGAGCACATATAATACAGGAGAGAGAGACAGAAAGAGAAAATGTATATGCCAGCAAATACTTCAAAGGGGAGCCATTTCACCCTAGCTAAAACACATGCCTTGCTGGACGGTGTAAGGGCAACTTATGCCAATATGATGGCTAAACTTGGCACCCCGGTAACAGCCAAGATGAAACACAAGATCTGGACTGACATCACCAAAAGTGTAAATGCCACAGGGAGTGGTCAATTAAGAACCCTGGACCAGGTAAAACTGCGCTGGAAGAATTTAAAACAGAAGGCCACAAAAGACTGTTGTCATTCTAGACATCATTGGTGGAAAAAGATCTCAGGCTCTATATGGCATTCAGTCAGTCTTACAAGGTGGTGAGTCTCAGGACCTTCACTCTTCAGAACTGCCTGATAAGAGACGACATCTGGAAAAAGACCCAAAGAGTCAAGATGGCTATGGGGATCTGGTGAGGAAAGAAACCGAGAGGGCAGAGAAACAGATCTCTCTAGCTGAGGAACAGATTAAACTGACCTTGCTTCAACAGAGGGAAACCAAACTTCACATTCGCCTCTTAGAAGAGATGCTGAAAGATGCTGGCATTGCACTTTCGGAAGAAGAAATGTGAAATTCTTGTTTTTGCACCTACCCATTTTTCTAACAGCTTGGAGTTTTTTTGGTGTTCTAATTGAAAATATTTTATTGGTGGATTTTGAATGGATATTGTTTTGGCATGGTCTGTGTTACTTCAATATGCAAGCATTGAATAAAAGAATGATTAAATATGTGCCATACATGTCACTACATCCACCTTGAATCCATGCTGGATCCACCCTTCCAGTGGGATCAGGATCATCCTGGTTTGATGCTAAAAATCAGGATGATCTGGATGATCAGGATGATTTGATCTGGATTCTGGGTAGGATTGGGTTACCAAATCCGTATACCAATTTTGTAGGATCAGGATCACAACTCTGGTTTTGAAATACCCAATTTTGAGATTTAACCCTATCCGGATAATTCTGATCTAGATTAAAGGTTTTGAAATACTGGGCCCAGGAGATCAAGAACTGGAGGCCTGTATCTCTGTTATACACAGACTATAAAATCCTCTCCAAGGTCCTGGCCAACAGACTGAGGGGGTGATGGGAGACGTCATCCATTGCAGTGAGTCTTACTGTGTACCTGGCAGGTTGGTCACTGATGACATTATCTTGATTCTTGAGTCAAGATAATTTGGAAGTCTGTAGTTCTTTGGGCTTGGATACTGGTCTGATTTCTATTGACCAGGAAAAGGCTTTTGACAGGGTTGCACATCTATATCTTTGGAAGGCGATGGAGGCATTTGGTTTCCACCCGAGTCTCATAGCCAAAATCATGGTGTTGTATGGTGACATTGAAAGTGTGTTGAAAATGAATGGTGCTCATTTGAGTGCTCCCTTTAATTCCAGACAGGGATAAGACAAGGATGCAGCCTTTCAGGGATATTATACTCTCTACCCATAGAACCATTACTACACAATCTGAGCAAACTGAGCAAAGAGCTCTCTGGCGTTGAGGTACCTGGTTGCAGGGAGACCTTCAAATGATCTGCCTATGCAGATGACATCATTGTCATGGTCAAAAAACTGATATTAATTTATTGGTTGAAAATGTTATACGTTTTGGTGTCATTTCTTCTACAAAGGTGAACTGGGAGAAAAGTGAGGCCTTGGCATTAGGGGACAGGGTGGGAACACCCAGAAGGGTTGACCTGGAAAAAAGGTGGTCTCAAATATTTAGGTGTGTATGTAGGAGATGAGTCTTTTATTTTAAAAAACTGGGAAGGGAGACTTAAAAAATGGAAATGGCTGTTATTGAGAATGTCATACAGAGGGAGAATGCTAATCATCAATAATCTAGTATCCTCAACTCTCGGTGACCGGCTGACCTGTGTAGATCCTCCACCTAAACTTCTGGCAAAGCTTCAGGCATTGCTGGTAGACTTCTTCTGGGACAAGCGGCACTGGGTCTCCCAGTGTGTTCTCTATCTCCATAAAGAAGAAGGAGGACAGGGGATTATGCATCTGGCCAGCAGGGGTGCTGTTTTACACCTACAGTTTGTACAGAGACTACTCACTGGTCCCAAGGATCTGGTCTGGAGATCACTGGCACGTGTCATACTCAGACAAGTCGGTGGCTATGGCCTAAGTGAAAATTTGTTTTTAATGAACACGGACAAGATTTCTTTAAATGGATCGCCAGGTTTTTATAGGGTTAGGGTCTTTATTTTCTGAATCCATTTCTGATAAATGACGTGCTAGTCAAAGCTCTGCTCTGGTGTGACTCAGCTTGCATTGGTGAGCCAAACTCTTGAGATAGGCTGTTACCCCAGTCGTGTCTGCTGCTCTGTTATCAAAATTCTATTTTATTGTTCTTTTGCTATTTGTCTAGCAAAACCAGTTATAAGTATAAGACCAACAAATAACTGCAGTGTTAACAACACAAGCTACAGAATTATTCTTCCCCTTCCAAGTCAAAGCTCAGTTTCTCTCTCAAACCACCCCGTTGTCATTTGAGAGAAGCCCCCAGTTTAGAGAGCCAAAATCAAGATATGGGCCTACTAAAGAAAAATAAAAAAATATAATATTGGCCAAATTCAGGATGGGAAAGAGTTTGTATAGAATGTATTTGTGGCAGCTGAGGGGAGGGTGGGGTGAGGCTTAGCTTGAACAGAGTTGAGTCGGTGGACTGACTCTACCCTGGATCCGGTACCGGCTGCGGCCAATTAAGGCTGATTGTCCGGGTGAGAGACTGACAGTGCATGTGTCGGCAGGGATGGAGATCCGGTCGGGAGAGAGAGCTCAGCCAGTAGAGTGGGAGAGCGGGCGTCACCAGGACAGCAACCAACCGAGCTCTGGAGGATGCAGCCGGTCGCAGCCTGGAAGGGCTGCCCAGTCGGGGCAGGACTTCCCTGGAAGCCTGGTGGACTCGGGCAGCCTTGGTGCTCCGCGGCTGGCTTGCCAGGAGAGAGCGAGGAGACGGCGCTCCACACTGCCGTCAACACCAGGCTGGGTTTATTGCTGTGTTGTGTTGGGAGTTGTATATTTGGCCGAGGCAAGATTGTCTTGTCTCAGCAAGACACTAAAATACAATACACTAAGGCTGTCTGGAGGCCTCTTCTACAATACAATACAGGCCTGTTGGTTGCCTTTGATCAATTGGAAATTAGCACAGGAGACATGGTGTTCACAGGTCTAGAGGAAGGTGAGACAGAACTACTTCCACTCTACTCAATTAACATAGGGATGACAGACAGAGGCTGAGGGGGATGAAAGGATCTATGTAAAATATCACATGGGTGTGTTTGTATAAAGGAACTGTATCTGCTTGGTGTTCTTTAAATTATCCTCGTAGGCAGAGATGCTGCCGGATATTTCTCCCTTTCAGTGCTGAACTGTATTAAATAGTCATTGAATCCTGAGACATACTTGTTGATGCTTTCTTCTTACGTTTATCACCACGACCAAGAAATAATTCCTAACAGTTGCGAATAAAGCGGCCTGCTGGCCAGTTAACTCTGCCTCTGTCTCTGTCTGTCTTGGACCCCGGTACTGTAGCGACTCGCTACAGTATTATTTGTACTTTGCTGAATATTGTCAGGGCCGCCCCTCCCTAAACGCAGAACACGCGCTGTGCATAGGGCCTCACATTCCATGGGGGGCCACATTTTGCATGATGGGCCGCATTTTGCGCAATGGATGCGCATTTGCGCTACCGTGAGGCGCGCGTTGGGCACCAAGTCAGCTCGAGGCAGGAGAGAAAAAGGCCTGTAATCTGACACCGTATGCGCCGCTGCAATGATTGAAACCAATCGACATCTGACCAATCAGTGGTCAGATGCGCCGGCAGGCACTTGCAGAGCTGCAGGTGAAGAGACGGCCTCTAAAAGACATCATGAGTCGGGAGCAAGCAAGAGGGAAAAAAAATCAAAACAAGAAGCTCGTGCTTCACTTGAAGGTGGATGTGTTGTTGAAATGAAAATGTAAAACTTTGTGGCATAAACACCTCAGCTACTACTCATGAGACAGGAGAGAGGCTAAGTGTCTGTCTAGACGTGGACTGGAGATAAAATTATTTTCCAAATATCCAATTTTATTGGATATTTATTTATTTCAGTTTTAAGTTATTTTTTTATTTGTCTCATACTGCTTATACTACTGTACCTATACTTATCTTTGTTCTTACTAATAAAGGTTGTCAAGTTAAATGGCATTTTGTTATACAGTCAATTTGTACCTATTATACATTTGAGGTGCGGGGGGGTATGACAAAATTCCGTAAATTTTTGGTTTTGGGGGGAGGGCCTCCAAATAAAATTCCGCTTAGGGCCCCAATTTGGCCCCAATTTGGCCTGAATATTGTATTTCTATTGATACATCCTTAGTAGACTGGATCAAGAAAAACATGTTCATACTCAAAACTACTCCAATCATGCATACCCCTACCCCCATATCTCCACCAAAGCACCTATAAAGTGGTAGCACACTTGCTATATTCTGTGTGTGTTCTTACTATCACTACAGCAGTCTTCAGGGCCGGTACCATTGTGATCTTCTTCCTCCTCCTCTTGCTCAACACCCGGAGGCTTCTCCACTGTACTGCACAACGATGACTGGTCATCACACTGGAAATGACAGAGATTATGATATATACATTGTATTTGAATACGGTTACACCGAATACAGTTACATTAGGGGCTCACCCCACACAAGGTGAAGGGTAGGGGTCAGGTCCAATGCCCATCAGCCAAAGAACAGGGCCATAGCAGACCTAGGCATCATGGAATTCAGCAAGGGAAACTCTCTTTGGGCAGAACTAGCCTGAGCTGGTGCGAGAGGTTCAGAGGTACCAACTAGATATAGTTGGGCTCACCTCCACTCAGTGTGGGCCCCGAAACTGTGTGTTGAAAGTTATGACTTTTGTTTGTGCGTATACACCTAACAGCAGTTCAGAGTACTCAACCTTCTCAGAGGCGGTGGGTGGGGTGCTAAAAAAGGCTCCGCCTACTCCCATAATCCTACTGGGAGATTTCGAATGACTGCTATACTTGGACGGGCGTGATTGGAGGAATGGCCTCCCTGATCTGAGACTGAGCAGTGTGATGGTATTGGACTTCTGTGCTGGCCATAGATTGTCTATACCAATCACTATTTTATGCATAAGGAGATGCTGAAGTGTACATGGTAACAGAGCACCGTGGGCCAAAGGCTAATGATCAACATAATGGTTTCATCAGACCTGTAGGCATATTTTCTGGACACTTGGGTGAAGAGAGGGGCCGAGCTGTCAACTGATCACCATCTGGTGGTGAGTTGGATCAGATGGTGGGGAAGGCTACTGGTAATCCAGAACATGTAGTGACGGTTTGCTGGGAATTCCTGGTGGAGGACTTTGTCCCGAAATCTGAGCAATATAGTATATAGTATAGTCCTAATGACCAGCAGGCAGTACACCATGTAGTGGACTAGTACTGATCAGAATGTACTGACAGTAATAGACTAGTCTAGACTAGACTAGAATAGAAGAGAAGAGCAAAGCATAGTATAGCATAGCATAGCATAGCATAGCATAGAATAGACATTCGGTTTTACTTGAGAATCCTGTTTGGTCTCTTTCCCCTCTGAGCCTTTGTCATTGTCATCTTCCTCCTCTTCATCTTCGTCATCTGGTGTCTCAAAGTCTGACTCTGCCGTAGCAATGGGGACCCTCAGAGAGAGGATGTTGCTATAGTTACTGGTCAGGCTGCTGCGGTTATTGCTGAGGGCCTTGACCTCTGACACAGACTGGTCAGAGGTCACAAAGGTTAAGGCCAGGTACTCCTTCATGTCTTCCTCTTTCCTGTCTCCTTCCTTCCTGTCCTCCACTCCTACTGAAAGCCAAGGAAAGCCTTTGATCAGATAATATACAAATAAGCCCTTAACCCTACCCTAACCCAGTCTATAGTCCTAATATCTATGATTTATCCCAGTCCATAGCTGTAGTTATTGTATCTGTAGGGGAACCTCTCATGTGATCTTGCTCTTTGTGTGGTTTCTGTCTAGAGCTCTTATTTTTGCAGTTATACAGGTATACCTACCAGCATGGCCTGGCTCAGCATGGCTCTTCCCCAGCAGTGTCCATAGGTGTCCCAGTATCCAGGCTCGGGTCCAGTTCACAGCCTTGCTGATCCTGGCGACGGCGATCTGCAGATTGTTCTCTCCTTCTTCTGGAGCTGCCAGATTATCTCCACTAAAGGAACTCAGTAACAAGGCCAGGAACAGATTCAGGACCTATATACAAACATGATAACAATAATAATAATAATTATTATTATTGTTATTATTATTCCTTGTACTGTATGTCTACTTAATTAGGAACAATCTACACTAAAGGCTATAGCAAGGCAAGGCAATGCTATAGGAACACATTCAGGACCTGCCATACAAACACAATATTATTACTATTATAACTACTACTGTGTATTTCCTGTGTTCATCTAGTATTGGCTGGAGAACAAACACATACAACCTCTGTCTGTTAAAAATGGAATAACAGGTTGTAAATAAAGATAATCCTTGTAACATTTGACTGTAGAAGTTAAATAATTACAGTACATCCCAAAACATTCCTGTTTATTTGTGGACAGGAAACCTGTCTAGACCGTCACAGGGTGTGTGTGTGTGGTCAGAATGACATAACTGCAGCCAAAACAGGCATATTGGAGTCAGCTGGTATTTGAAACAATGTGGCCAGCACCATAGTGCTTCTCGTTGGTTTCAAGGGTGGTTAAGACCCCAACAGTTGTTTAACAGATAGGTGGATAGACTCACCACTAGGTTGCCTATGACCATGACCATCATGAAGACTATCAGACACATGCTTTGACCTGCAACCTCCATGCAGTCCCACATGGTTTCTATCCATTCTCCACACAGCACTCTGAAGATGATGAGGAAAGCGTGAAAGAAGTCATTCATGTGCCAGCGAGGAAGCTCGCAGTCAATGGAAATGAGACAAACACAGTCTTTGTAGTTCTTCCCAAACAGCTGCATGCCGACCACGGCAAAGATGAAGACAATGATGGCCAGAACCAGCGTCAAGTTTCCCAGAGCGCCAATCGAGTTCCCTATGATCTTCATCAACATGTTGAGGGTTGGCCACGACTTGGCCAGCTTCAACACTCGCATCTAGAAAGCAAAGAGACAGGTGGATAGACAGGTAAATAGAGAGGTAAACAGAGAGAGTCAGATAGAGCGGTAGACAGGTGTCTAGATAGATAGATAGATAGATAGATAGATAGATAGAGAAGGTAGACAGAGCTATAGACACAGACAGGTATACATACTGTACAGTCACATACAAAACATTTTTTTCAATGTGTATCATTTCAATTACTTTGAGTCTACCAAGGGAACATAGGTCTCCAAGGTCTTTAACAAGAGCTATAGCTGAAGGAGTTCACTATTCAGTGAAAAGCCTTTGTACTTGTTCTTACATAAGTGTCCTCCTTTTAAACATCCAAAACAGAGGCTATTTGCTCTCAAAAACTCAATCTTTCATCTTTATCTTCTGGCATTCAGCTAAGAAATGTTTGCCTGCACAGAATGCACTTGAAGTATTTAGAGCACTGCAAGATATGTTGACTTTAAAAAGGTGTCTCTTCTGGTGTTGCTGTCCACCACCTCTGTAACTGTGGTAGGAAAGCTAATACAAGCAACTTGTATTGTTTCGGGACAGCAGTATCAGGCTTGGTCTTTAATACCCTTTTAGGTATGGAGTCAGTTAACTCTCAATAGTCAAATCAAATCACATTTATTTGTATAGCCCTTAATCACCGTTACAGTCCCTAAGGGCTTCACAGTGCCCAACATGTGAAAATAATAAATGATTAGTACACGACATCCCCCAGCCTTAGACCCTCACAGAGGACAAGGAAAAACTCCCACAAAAACCTTATTGGAAAATTGGGAGAAACCTTGGGAGGGGCTACTCAGAGAGGGATCCCCCTACCAGGACGGTTGGGCGTGCAATAGATGCCGTGTTTGGGCAAGCAGAGTATACACAATATATGAAAGTTCATTTTGGTGGGACATCCACATCTGATGGGGCGGCATCACAGCAACGGCAACTCAGTCGACGTCATCATAGGACTAGGGGACCATGCAGACGCCAACTCTGCCCAGATAGGAGAACGCAACGCCTGCTCAGTCAGCATCGTCCTAGGAGGCGGGACCACTCGGACACCAACTCTGCTGGGCTGCAGCCTGGAACAGATAGGAGACTCACCCACACACACGCGCTCACACAGACAAACATGACCAGCGTCAGTGGACAGCAGCAAGTAGACCAGAACAGGACATGTAGACAGGATGCTAGTATCCATCGGCAGGACCCTGAGCTAGGATAAGCTAACTGGTCTAGCCTTACTCTGAGAAGAGACTGAGCCTAGCCTTACTAGACTAGCCTTACTCTGAGACGAGACTGAGCCACTCCCTCAGGGCTGGTCAAATGACAGAGAGAATAAATGGGTTTTTAGCCTTGACTTAAAGACGTCGATAGAGCCTGCCTCTCTGACTGAGGCAGGCAGACTGTTCCATAGATAGGGAGCCCGGTAAGAAAAGGCTCTGTTACCTGCAGTTTTCTTTTTGACTGCTGGGATAGACAGGTAGCCAACGTCCTGAGACAATGTTGTTACATTTATATACAGATTGTCGAATGTGCGTTTAGAAACCTCCACACGAGTTGTGAACCTCGTTACATTTGTGTGTGGATTTTTGAGAGTTTCCTGACGTGGTTAGATTCACAAATGCATTTTTTCTAAAGGACATTTCTCTGTAGCCTATCAGACATCTCTTTCAAGTTCAGCCAATCACACCAGCGTGTGATTTCAATTCAGTTTGGCGTCCGGTAGCAGTACTCCAAGTGTAAATTAAACATAACATGTTTAGCCAATAATCCCCTTGTTGTTCGTGATTGAATTATGATCGTGATCGAGGGGTAGGGCGAAGTACATGGCCCTCCAAATGCAGATTTTTCAGGGGCACACTACAAACCGAGGGTTATGACAAATCTCCGACAATCATCGGCAAATTGGGGGGATGCTGCACAAGCAACAAAAGGAAACCACAGATGTAGTATTTTCTTCCTTAATAAAGATTTAAAAAATATTCTAACCGTGGTATTATCTTAGTTTAATGTCGTTTCAATGTATTATAGACCTTTTCTTTATAACAAGCATAACAAAAAATCGCTAGTATGCCGATGTCTCTACCTCGCTAGTTAAGGTTACAACATTGTTTTTAGGCTGATTTGTGCATGACAGTCCCGCATTTTGACATATTTCCATGTCGCATTACCCCCCTTTGATGGCATATGACGAAATATAACTAAAGTCCAGCAGCAAAGTTGCTGCACTTGTTACAGCTCCTCTAATATCGGTGCAGACTGGCAGGGTAAGAGGGTAGGAGCACGGCTTGCTAGCTACAGAGCACCACTAACGCTATTCTGTCAAGAAGTGGTCTGGTAATGAAGCAGTGGTATTTTTTATTTGATGACTTGTTTGATCGATTGGTAGTAGTATAAGTTGTGAACGAATCGCGAGTGTCCATGCTTTTCTATCACCATCAGATGAATGGCAAATGTCACTGTGATAATACCATTATTGCCATAGTAATAGTTGTCCCATTTCATAGGGAGATTTTTCAACCACTACCCCTTGTAACTCTGTTCCGAGGGCCAAGCCGAAGGGCGAGGGGCACTCGAAAATGAGTCGTAGGGGTGAAAATGAGAAATGGGATTCAACCTTAATGTAGAAGAGACTTTGGCATTGTTTCATGAACTGGGTGAAGGGGCATCTGTTGGTGAACGTTGCAGTACATGTTTCCCAGTGGGACCATAATGGCGATTTTCAATGATCCAATGTCCTTTGTTATCCGTCGCCATTATTACACAGATAGAGTGATCTCTTACGCAGACCCAAAAGAACAGATTTTCCAATGCGTGTCACTTGTAGTTTAGTTGTTGTTTATTGAGGTAGTTGAATAAAGAAAATGAACATACCAGGGTTTTCCAATTCGGTGAGTCGTAGCTTGTTGCTCTGTTCTGGTCTGGTGAAAACTGTTTGCTCCCTCCACCTGTGCCTTCCTTTTCCTGTGACCTATGCCCCTATATATACACACAACCCTGTGCTGCCAATGACTGCCACCAAGTGTCCAAAATAATACTACAAGTAATAAATAATATGACGTGCCAACAATAAACATAAATGGCTCCTACACCGGCCCCTAATTGTCTTAAGTATCACAAAACAATTACCAATAAATAATAAAAGGAGCTATATACATTACTCTTTTTACTTTACACATTTTCAAGTATTTTTACAACAATTACCAAATAAGATATGC
>JAXDDW010000337.1:0-44800 GCA_034670385.1 Hoplostethus mediterraneus | reverse complement strand
AAACCAAAAAAACCCAACCCCCCCAAAAACACCCCCCAAAACAAAACCCCCCCAAAACCCCAAACCCCCCCCCAACCCCCCCACCCCCAAAACCCAACCCCCAAAACCCCAAAACCCCCCCCCCCCCCCCAAAACCACCCAACCAAAAACCCCCCCCCCCCCCAAAAAAAAAAAAAACCCCCCCCAAAACCCCCCCCCACCCCCCAACCCCCCCCCCAAAAAACCCCCCCAAAAAACCCCCCCCCCAACCCCCCCCCCCCCAAAACCCCCAACCAACCCCAAAAACCCCAAAACCCCCCCCACAAAAAAAACCCCCCCCCCCAAAAAAAAAAACCCCCCCCCCAACCCCCCCCCACCCCCAAAAAAACCCCCCCCCCCAAAAACCCCCCAAAACCCCCCCAACAAAAAAACAAAAAAAAACCCCCCCCCCCCAAAAAAAAACCCCCCCAAACCAAAAAACAAAAAAAAAACCCCCCCAAACCCAAAACCCCCAAAACCCCCCCCAAAAAAAAACCCAAAAACCCCCCCCACAAAAAACCAAACCAAAACCACCAAAAACCCCCCCACCCCAAAACCCCCCCCCAAAAAACCCCAAACCCCCCCCCCCAAAACCCCAAAAAAAACCCACCCCAAAAAACCCCAAAAAAACCCAAACCCCCCCCCAAAACCCCAAACCAAAACAAACCCCCCAACCCACAAAACCCCCCCCCCCCCCCCCCCAAAAAAAAAAAAACCCCCCCAACCCCCCAAACCCCCCCCAAAAACCCCCCCCCCCAAAAACCCCCCCCCCCAAAAAAACAAACCAAAAAACCCCCCCCCAACAAACCCCAAACCACCCCCCCAAAACCCCCCAAAACCCCCACACCCCCCAAACCAAACCCCCCCCAAACCCCCAAACCCAAACCAAAAAACCCCCCCCCCCAAAACCCCCCCCACCCCCCCCCCCCCCCAACCCACCAAAACCCCCCCCCCACCACCCCCCCCCCCCCCCCCCCCCCAAAAAACCCCCCCACCCCCCCCCCAAACCCCCACACCCCCAAAACAACACCCCCCCCCAAACCCCCCCCCCCCCCAAAACCCCCACAAAACCCCCCCCCCAAAAAAACCCCACCCCCCCCAACACCCCCCCCCCACACCCCCCAAAAACCCCCCCCCCCCAACCCCCCAAAAAACAACCCCAAACCACCCCCCCCCCCAAACCAAAAAAACCCCCCCCCCCCCCCAACCCCCCCCAACCCCACCCCCCCCCAACCCCCCCCCCCCCAAAAACCCCAAAACCCCCCCAAAACCCCCCACAAAAAAAACCCCAAACCCAAAAACCCCCCCAAAAAACCCCCCAAACCCAACACCCAAAACCAAAACCCACACCCACCCCCCAAACCACAACCCCCCCCCCCAAACCCACCCCAAACCCCAAAACCCCCCCCCCCCCCCCAAAAACCCCCCAAAAACCCCCCCCCCCCCCCCCCCCCCCCCAAAAAAAAACCCCCCAAAACCCACCCACCCCCCCCCCCCACCCCCCCCCCCCCCCCCCCCCCAAAAAACCCCCCCAAAACCCCCCCCCCCACCCCCCCCCAAAACCCCCCCCCCAAACCCCCAAAACCCCAAAACCCCCCCAAAAAAAACCCAACCCCCCACCCCCCCCCCCCCCCCCCCCAAAAAACCCCCCCAAACCCCCCCAAACACAAAACAAACCCCCCCACCCCCCCCAAACCAAAAACCCCCCAAAACCCACCCCCAAAAACCCCAACCCCCCAAAAACCCCCAAAAAACCCCCCCCCCAAAACCCCCAAAAAAAACCCCCCCCCCCCCCCCCCCCCCCCCCCCCCCCCCAAAAAACCCCCCCCCCCCCCCCCCCAAACCCCCCCCCCAAAACCACCCCCAAACCCACCCCCCCCCAAAACCCCCCCCAAAACCCCCCCCCCCCCCCCCCCCCCAAAAACCCCCCCCCCCCAAAACCCCCAAAACACACCCCACCCACAAAACAAAACAAAAAACCCAACCCCACACACCAAAAACAAACCACAACCCAACAAACCCCCCCCCCCCCCACCCCCCCAACAACCAAAACACCCAAACAACAAAAACCTCAACAAAAAAAAAAACCACACACCACCTCCCAACAACACCAAACCCCCCCCAACCCCACACCCACCCAAATCACCCCCAACCACCCCACCCCCCCCCCCCACACACCACAACTACCCCCCCCCACCCCACACCCCCCCCAAACCACAACCCTCAAACACCCACCACCCAACACAAACCCACAAACCACCCACCACACCCCCACCACACACCAAACCAACAAACACCCCCACACAAACCCCATCCCCACCACACACCACACAACACAACACCACAAACCCCACAACCCCCCCACACCCAAACAACAAACCAAAACAACCAAACACCACACAACCAAAAACACCACACAACAACCCACAACCCCCACAAAAAACACACACCCCAGCCAAAAACAAAAACCACCCCCCCACACCCCACTCCCAAAACAACCCACCAAACCACCCACCCCCCCCCCCCCCCAACCCACACCCCCCCCCCACACCACACCCCCACCCCCCACCCACCCAACCCACACCCCCCCCCCCACCCCCCCCCCCCACAACAAACTCACCCCCAACCCAACCCACCCACACCACCCACACCCACCCCACACCCCACCCCCCCCACCCCACCACACCACCCCCCCCACAAAACAAACCACCCACAAACACCCCCACAAAAAAACACCACCAAACCCACCCACACACCCACACACCAAACACCCCCAACACCAAAAAAAACCCACACCAACCCACACAAACCCCAACAAAACCCCCCCCCAAACACCAACACAAAACCCACAACACACAACCCCAACCCACACAATCCACCCCCCACCCAAACCCAAACCAAACACCCCCCCCCTCCAACCCAAACCCCACAACACCCAAACACAACACAAAAAAACCAAATCCACAAACACCACCCCAACAAAAAACACACCAAACCAAACAAAACCCAACCCACAACCAACACCAACCCAAAAAAAAACCACAACAAACCACACACAAACACCACACAACCACCACCAAACACCCAAAAACAACCCAAACAACACCCCACCCCCACACCCCAAACTCCCCCCACCCACACCACCACCACCCAACCAAAACCCCAACCACCCCACCACCCCCCCCCCCCCCCCCCACCAACCAAAACCACACACACCACACCCCACCCAAAAAACCCCCCCAAACCCCAACCCACACCCCAACCCCCCCCACAAACCCCCCCCAAACACCCACACCACCACACACCCCACCCCCCACAAAACCCCACACCACCCCCACCCCCCCCCAACCCACCCAACACAAACCCCCCCCCCCCACACCCCCCCCCCCAACACAACCCACACCCAAACCACCCACAACCACCCACCCACACACCACCCCCCCCAACCCAACAAACCCCACCAAACACACCCCCCAACTCCCAAAAACCAACCCCCCCCCAACACTCCCACAACAACACACACAACAACCCACAAACCACCCCCACCCCCCCCCCCCCCACCCCCCCCCCCACCCACCCCCCCCACCCCACACACCCCCAAACAACCCCCACACCCACACCACCCCCAAAACAAAAACACACACCCCAAAAACACACACCCCCCCCCACCACCAAACCCCACCCCACACCAAACCCCACCCCACCCACCAACACCAAACACAAACCCCCCAACACCACCCCAAACCACCACCCACCCCACCCCACCACACCACACAACAAACAACACACAACCAAACAAACCCCAAACCAACACAACACAAAACACACCAATCATAAAAAACCAAAACCACCCCACACACCACACACAACCCCACCCCACCCCAAACACACCACACACACCACAAACACCCCCACCCCAACCCCCAAACCACCACCCCCAAACCCCCCACACACCCAAACAACACCACACCACCCCAACCACACCCCAACCCACCACCACCACACACCCACAACCACACACCAACCTAACACCCCCCACACAAACCAAAACAAAAACCCCACCCCACCCACCAACACAACAAAACCCAAACCCCCCCAACAACCCAAAAAACCCCCCCCCCCCAAACCACCCACAACAAACAACCAACACACACACACCCACCCCCACAACAACCCACCAAACAACAACCCAACCACACACAACAACCCCCCAAACACAAACCCCCACCACACACAACCACCCCCCACAACCAAAAACACCAACCCCACAACAAACCCCCCCCCCACAACCCCACCAACACAAAAACCTCCAACACACACACCCAACCAACCAACCCAAACACCCCCCCAACACCACCCCCACAAAAACAAAAACACCCCCCAACCCTACCCCCCCCAACCCCCCAAAACCAACACCCCCCACACACCCAACACACACACAAACACCCCCCACAACAACCCCCCCCCCCCCCCCCCCCCCAAACCACCACACCCACCCCCAAAACAACAAAACCCCCCCCCCCCCAAACAAAACCCCCAACAAAAACACCCCACCCCCCACCAACCACCAAACCACCCCCCCATCCACAAAACCCACACACACCCCCCCACCCACCAAACACCCAACCCCCCACCCACCACTCCAACCACACAACACACCAACACACAACAACCCCCAACCCCCCACACCCCCACCCCACAAACACCACACCCACACCCCCCACCCACCCCCCCCCACCCCCCCACACCCCCCCCCCACACCCAACCCACCACCCAACCCAACCCAAACCACACCAACCCCAACAACTCCCCACAAAACCCCCACCCACACCCACCCAACCCCCACACCCCCCACACCACTAAACAACCCACCCCAAAAAAACAAACAAAACAAAACAAAACAAAACACAAAACAAAACATAACTCCCCCCCACACCCCCAACAAACCACCAACAAAAAACAAACCACACCAACAAAACAAAAACCCACACCAACAAACACACCACCCCACCAACAAAAACCCAACACTCAACAAACAACCACAACCCCCCCCCCACCCAAAAAACAAAAAACAAAACCAAACTCCACAACACCCCAAAACACCCAACAACAACCACCACAAAACAACCCCACAACCAAAACAAACCCCACCACCCCACACCACCACACCCCAACAAACAAACCCCACAACAAACCAAACCAACAACACCCCCCCACACCAAAACCCTAACAAACAACCAAAAACAAAACCCCCCAAACCCCCCCAACAAACACCCACCACCCACCCACCATCACCAACACAAACAAAACCAAACCAAACACCCCCCAAAAACCCCCCCCAACACCAAAAACCCACACACCCCCCCACAAACAACCAACAAACCACCAAACAACAACCACCCCCCCCCACACACCCACAAACACCAAACAAACAACCCCCACACCCAACACACAAAAACCAAAACCACCCCACCAACAAAACCCCAACAACACACACCACACCCACCCACAACCCCACTCCACCCACACCCAACAACCCAACCCCCCCACCAAAAACCACCCAACAAACACACCAACCAAACCAACCACACCCCACACCAAAACCAAAAACCCCACCCCAAACACCACCCACAAACCAACAAACCAACCAACAACCAAAAACCCCCACCACAACACACCACCCCAAACCCACCCAACAACACCCCCCACAAACATCCCCCCCAAAAACAACCCCACCCCAAAACAAACAACCAAACAACAAAAAACACACACCCACACACACCAAAACAACACCCCACCCACAAAAACCACCACCCCCACCACCCCACACACAACACCCCCAAACAAAAACCCTCACAAACCCAAAAACACCCCACAACACACCACACCCCAACAACCCAAACCCCCCAAACAAACAACACCCAAAACAACCCCCACCACCCACCACAACACCAACAACCAACCCACCAACCAACAAACCCCCACAAAAAAACCCCCCCAACCCACCCCCAAACCCACCAAAAACAACACCCCACAACAAAAACCCCAACAACACACCACACCACCACACAACCACCACACCCCTCCCACCAACCACCACCCCAAAAAAAACCAACCCACCCAAACCAACCCCCAACTCAAAAAACCCCCACCACAACACAAAACCACCACCCACACCCCCCCCCAACACCCACCACACACCACAACCACACCCCACCCACCCAAAAAACCCACCCCACCCCCCCCCACCCCAAACCACCCAACCCCCCAACACCCCCACCCCACAAAAACCAACCCCACTCCCCCAACACAACCAACACCCAATCCCCAACACCCAACCACCCCACAATAACCAAACCACCCCACAAACCCAACCCCCCCCCCCCCCAAACAACACAAACCAAACCACCCACACACCCAAACAAAACAACCAAACACACAAACCCACCCACACCCCCCCAACACACCCACACACACCCATCCACCCACCAACCACACCAAAACCACCCCACACACCCCACCAACCCCACCCACCCACCCCACACCACACCCACCCCCCCACACACACCCAAACCAACACCCCCCACCACAACCCACCCCCACCCACCCCCAACCACAACCCACTCACCCAAAAACACCACACACAAAACAACCCCACCCACCCCACAAACACC
The DNA here is from genome assembly GCA_034670385.1 of Hoplostethus mediterraneus. Lineage (NCBI taxonomy): Eukaryota > Metazoa > Chordata > Actinopteri > Trachichthyiformes > Trachichthyidae > Hoplostethus > Hoplostethus mediterraneus. The sequence continues at coordinate 38,108 of JAXDDW010000337.1, read as the reverse complement.
ACACCCCCAAAAAAACCCCAACCCAACACCCAAACCAACAACCCAAACCAATCCACACACCACCCCACACAAACACACCCCCCCACCCCCCCCCCCCCCCCACAACCCCACCAACCACCAAACCACCCCAACCCACACCCCCAAAACCCAAACACCACCAACCCACCAACACCAAAAAACCCCCCCCAAAAACCCCCACAACACCCCTCAACACCCACCGCAACACAGCACCACCACCACCCACACCCCCCCGACCCGACACCCAACCCAAAACCACCCGAACCACACCACCCCACCCTCCACCACCACTAAAACACCAACCCACAACCAACCACACCCAACCCCAAATTCCCCACCAAACTGCACACCCCCACACCCAACCATCACCACCAACCCAACCCAACAAGCCCACCCACCCACACACCCACACCCCACGAACCCCACCACCAAAAACATCACAGCACCCCACACAACCCCCACCACACCCCCCCACCACACCCCCACAAACACAACAACCACACTAACCACACTGACCCCCCACCAACCAACCACCATACCCAAACCCAACCCACCCACACACCGACCACCATCAACCTAACCACGCAAACACAACCAACCCACCCACCACCAACCTACACAACCCAACCAAACCACACGCGCCCCACACCCGCAAAACCCCACCGACCCGCCCAACACACCCCCCAACGCCCCCCAAACCCACCCCACCACCAACCCACAACACCACACCTCAGCCCCTCACCACCCCACGCCCACACCCCAACCACCCCCCCTACCCCCCACACCACCCCCACACACACCTCCAACACGCCACCCCACACCCCAACACAAAACCGCCAACACCCCACCCCCCCGAACCACCCCCACTCCCACAACCTCCCACCCCCCCCCCCCTCCCACCCCGACCCATCACACCACCACACCCCACCCCTCCCCACCCCCAACCCCCCCCCACCCGCCACACCCCCCCCCCACACCCCCCCCCCCCCCCCTCACCCCCCCCACCACCCACCCACCCCCAACACCCAGCACCTCACCCCCCCCCCCGCCTCCCACCAACACGCATCAACCCCCACCCCACCCCCCCCACCCACCCCACCACCCCACCCCCCATACCCCACCCCCCCACCCACACCCACCCCCCCCCAAAACCCCACCCCCCCCCACAACACCCCCCCCACCCCCCAACCACCACCCACCCACCCCTCCCACCCCCCCCCACCAACACCCCACCACCGACCCCCCCCTCCGGCGACCCCCCACCACCCCCTCCCCCACCCCCCCCCCACACCGCCACCCACCCCCCACCCCCCACCCACCCCCACAACCCTCCGGCCACCGACCACCCCCCCCACCACCACACCCAACACCCCCCCCGCCACCACACCACCCCCCCACCCCCAGCCACACCAACCACACCCCCCCTACACACCCCCCACAACCCCCGCCCACCAACCCCCCCCCCACCCCCCCCCACCCCCAACACCCCAACCCACCTACCCCCCCCCCCCCACACATACCCCCACGCCCCCCCCACTCCACCCCCTAACACCACCCCTCCAAAAACCCAACTCCCCCAACCCACCAACCAAAACCACCCACCACCCCAAAACAACCACCAAACCACAACCCCTCACCACAACCCAACACAACCCAGAAACCGCCCCCCTCCCCAACCCACACACAATCCCCACCCCCCCAACACCACAAAACTACACACCACCCCCACAAACAAATACACCACACACACCCAACCAAACCCCAACCCACACACCACCCCCACCAGCCCCACAACAACCTACAACCACACCACCACAACCCGCCAACCCAGACAGCGACACCACAACCCCCACACAAGCCAAACCACAACCACCCCAACTCTCACCCACCCACAACAAACCCCCACACCACAACACACCACACACCCCGAACCCACCACCTACCCCAACAACACCACACTCACACCACATACACCACACTACCCACCACACCCCCAAAACACACCACCAACCACCACAACACACCAAACACAAACCAACCCGCCACCCAACCACAACACACACCCCCCCCCCCCCACCACAGAACGCAACTACCAACACCAACACCACGCCCCCAGCCAAACCCCCCACCAACCTACCATACCCCACCACACACCCAAACCACCCCCCCCCCACCCAAACAACCCCCACAACACACACCCAAACGCCCACCAACCCAACCACCAACAAAACCCAACAAACCACCCCACCACCCCAACAAACCAAACAACCACACACACACACACCCAACAGCCATAACCACACCCCCAACCCCACAACCACCCCCCACACCACCCCCAACACACACCACCCACACCCACCCCTACCCCACCCTCCACACCACCACCCACACACCACACCACAACACACAAACAACCACCCCCACACCCAAAAACCACCACTACACAACACACACCCCAACACCACCCGCACAAACAACCTACCCACAAAACCACACAAACCCACCCACACCCACAACATTCCACCCACAAACCACCCCCACCACACCCAACCCCCAAACACACGCCCCAAAACCAACCCACCCACCTAAACCACAACAACCCCAACCACAATACACACCCCACCCACAAACTCCCACCCCCCACCCCCCGACCCCCACACACCCCACTGAAACCTCCAACCTACCCACCCAAAAACAACAACACACCACCAACACAACACAAACCACACACACACACACCCCACCACCAAAACCAACACCACCAACCCTACCACCAACCCTAACCCAAATAACACAACCATACCCCCCCAACACCCACACACAACTACCCCCCCCCCCCCCCCCCCGCCCACCTAGCAAAACACACAAAACAGCCCAACCACACACCACCACCACACCCACCGAACAACAACCACACCACACCCCCCCCCCAAACACCCGCACACCCCCACACACAACACCAACCCCCACCCCTCCCAGGAACCCAATCCCCTCCACAAACCCCACCCCCACAACAACCCCCACCTAACCACAAACAACCCCACACCAAACTACACAAGACGAACCCACCTAACCTCCCCCCACCACCAACACACACCCCCACAAAACCACGTCCCCCTCCACCCCACCGACACAACACCCACATCTCCCACAACCCAACCCGCCCCCCCCAAACAAAACCACCACCCCCCACACCCACAAACCACCAACACCCACACACCCCACCCCCACACACCACCCACACCACCACCAACCACACCCCCACAAACACACCACACCACCCCCGCCACACCCACCCCACACCGCACACACCAGCGAACACCCCGCAACCCCACCACCCCACCGCCCAACACACCCCAACGGACGCCCCAACTACAACCACACACCACCCCTCCCACAAAGCACAAACCCTACCACCAACCAAACACACCCCCCACACAACCCCAACCAAACACAAACAACCACCACCCCCACACTCAGCCCATCAACCTACCACACACCCAACAACCAAAACAACCCTCACACACCCAAAACAACAACAAACACCCCGCGAAACCCCACCCACGACAACAACACCACCACAACCCACACTACACTCCCCAACTCCCCAACGCGAAAGCACCCAAACAACCAACCCCCCAACAATAACCACACCCAACAGCTCCATACCTACAAACAACCAGCAACGAACGACACCACCACACTCCCCCAACCACAAACCCAACGCCCACAACAACACCCCCCCCCCCCACCCAACAAACCACCCACCCACCCGCCACCAACCACTAGCACCACCCCCCCACCCAAACCCACCCAGACTAACAACAACCACAAACAAACCACACCACCCACTACCACCCAACCACCAACAAACCCACAACAAACCCCCACACACACCACCAACCACCACAACAACCCACAAACACACACACCACCAACACCCAACCCTCCACACAAAACACCCCCCACCCACCCCACCCACCCCCCCCACACCACCCCATACCACCACCACCCCCCCACACCACACACCCCCCCCACCACCACACTCACCCCACACACCCCCCTCTTACACCACGACCACACCACACAAGACACCCCCACACCTCACACCACACCCCCCAGCCACACACCACCAAACACAAACACAAAACCGCACCGACAAAAACACACCCCCACCCACCCCCCCACCCCACAGCCACCCACCCAACACCACACACCACCACACAACGGGGAACAAGCACACACCCCAGACCCCCACCAACACACCCACACCACCCCCAACCACAACCCACCCAACCACACCACCACACCACACAACCAAATCCACCAAACCCACCCAACACCTAACCAATCACCCAACCACCCCCAACCTACCACCTACACACACCACCCCCACCACCCCCCAGACCCACCCCCCAACAACAAACACAACACACCCCACCCCACCAAACACACACTCCCAACCACCCCACACCAACGCACACCAAAAAACCACCACCACACCCCACCCACACACACCCCCACCAACCACCCCCTCACACCCACTCCAACGACCCACAACCATAACCACACCTCACACCAACAACCACCACGACACAACCCCCCCCACACACCCCGCCACCCACCAAACCCCCCCCACGCACCAAACCCACGCACACACACACAAACCCCTACCATCCACAACAACCATCACCTCCCCCCCCAACGACCCCCCAAAAACCCCTCAGCCCCCCTACAACACACACCAACCCACACACCAGCACAACAAACCCCCCCACAAACCAAACACACACCACCCACCACCTACAACCCTAACCAACCCACACCCACACTGACAACCCCCCGACCACCAACCACCACAACCAACCCCCAACACGAACCCCCCCCAACACACTATACCCTACCCCACTCCACCCACCCCAACGACCCCACCAACAACCACACAAACCACACACGAACCCTCACCCCAGCCGCCACCACAACAACCTCCACCACCCACAACACCCACAACCAAACCACACCCACCACCCACACCACCACACCCAAACAACCCCCAACCACCACACACACACCCAACCCACCCCAACACACCCCAAAACGACCCCACCAACCCACCCACCAAACCCATCACCACCCGAACCCCATCCCCAACACAAACCAAACCCACCCACACAACCCCCACCAACACAAGCCACACCCCAACCGCCCCACCCCAACCCTCGCACCACCCCAACCCACCCCACACAACCACCCACATTAACCTCCACCCTCAAACCACAACCAGCACCCACCCACTCCCACACGACTACCCCCCTCCCCACACCCCCACCCACACACCACACCACCAACCTCAGCACACTCTCCCCAAACGCGCACCCCCCACAAACCCCACCAAACACCAACATCCCACGCAACCCCGACACCACCAAACAAACACCCACACCACCTAACCACCCCAAACCCTCCACAACCCCAAAAACCACCCCCACAACAACACCCACACACCCACCCACACAACCACTACACAAACGACGCCAACAAACACAAACACCAAACCCCACCACACCCACACACCACCCACACACCCACACCAAACCCAAACTCACTCACCCAACACCCACCAACCCCCACCACCACCCACAGCCCCACCCACCCCACCCCCCCAACCAACCCCCCCAAACCACAAACACCCACCCCCACCCCACACCCCACCAATTCACCACCCAAATACAACCCCACAACCACTCCCACACCGCCCCACCAATAGCCTCAAACCCCCCACAAATCACCCCACACGACACGCACAACAAACAACACCCACCCCCCCAAACCCACCACAAACACCAGCCACGAACAACCACACACTCCCACCCCCCCACCAACCACTCCTACTACCTAACACCAAACCCCCCAACACACCCCACAACCACCAGCCTGAACCACCCCACATACACAGTCACAACCAATCATTCCCCCCTCCCCACCCACACGCAAACCACATCCCACACCCAACAACCAACCCCACACACAAACACACCCACCCAATAAACCACCAAACACCACAGCAACAAACCCCCACACCCAACCCTCACGCACCACCACACCCAGCACACCACCCAAACTCAATACATGACCCCAGAACCCCCCAACACCCTCAATACCACACCCCACTGACACACACACCCCCTCCACAGCCAACCCAACCTACCCCCAACCACCACACCCAGACCCCCCGCCCACAACCCAACCCCCCCACCAACCACACCCACCCCCACAACACATACACTACCAACCCACCCCCCACAACAGACACCAAATACCCCACAAACTACCACCAAACCAACACCACACACCCCACAGCAGACGCTCACCCCACAACAACACCCACACACACAGACACCACAACCCACACACCCCCCCAACCCAACACCCCACCCACCACAACCACCCCCCACAAACCACCCCCACAAGACTACCCACACCCACCAACCTCCCCCCACCCCACAGACAACACGCCAAACCACACACACATAACGCCAACACACCACCCACCACACCAAAACAACCCCCACCCCACTCAACCAACCCCAACAAGCAACCAAACCTCCCCCACCCCACACGACACAGAACACCACTACCCACACCCAACCCCACACAAACACCACCACACCCCCCACACGCCCCCCACCCACAACCACACCCAAACCCCAACACAACAACACCCACTATCCACACACCAACAACCACTCCCCACCCCCAAGACCCACCCCGCACCCGCACACCACCAAAACAAACCCCAACAACCCACAACAAACCAAACAAAACTCACACCCCCCCCCACCACACCCCCCCACCCAACCCTAAACCACACACCACACCAACCACCACTGACTCCGACCCACACACCCCCCCAACCACCACACACCACCACACACCCACACGAAACAAACCCCGCCCAACACATCCCCCACCCCACAAACACACCACAACACCCCCCCAACACAAAGACCCCCCCCACCCACACAACAATCCACCACCCCCACCATCACCACCAAACAACGCTAACACGAGCACAACACACAACCATCCCCCCACAACAACCACCCCACACCACCCCCCTACCAACCCCACCACCCCCCACACCCACTACACCACCCCCCCCACACCCCAACACCCATACAACCCCCCACCCCCCACCACAACCCACCCCCCAACCGCCCACAACAACACACCACCCCCACACCCCAACCCACCACACAACAGCCACCCCACCACACCACAACCCACCACCACCAAACCCCCTACACCGCCCCACCACCCAACACACCACCCCCCACACACCCCAACCCAACAACAACCCCATACCACTCCACACCCACCCAAAACCCCCCACCACACCACCACCCCATCCACCCCAACACACCCACCAACCAACCACCAACCCACCCCCACACCAACCACCCCCCTACACAACCCCACACACAGCCCACAAAGCCACCCCAACAACCAAACCAACCCACACACCCAACCACCACCCCCACGCCTACCCCCCTACTCAACACCACAAACCAACCACACAACCCCCCACAAAACAACCCACAGACACCCAAACCCGCCCCCACCTACCTACCACCAATCAAACACCCCCACACCCCCCCCCACCAACCAACAACGACACACAAAACACAACACACACCCCACCCCCCACACACACACCCACCACACAAACACACCAAACCCCCACCCACCAAAAACCCGCCACCCAACCACCCACAACAAAACCCACCACCGCCCAGCCCCAAAAACAAAAAACACCACTACACCCCAACACCACCCAACCACCCACACACCAACCAACAACCTCCACCCCACCAACAAACCCTCACCCCTACACAACCCACCCACCCCAACACCACCCTACACAACCACCACACACAACACTCGCCACCAACGCCCCCCCAAACAACACCTCACCACAATCCCAAAACAACCCCCACACAATCCCACACAGACAACACCCCCCTCCACCCTCAACCCCACCCCCAACACACCGACACCACCAACCTCCCCGCCACCCCCCCGTCAAACCAACACCCCCCCACAAACCCACAGCAAACCAACGCAACACCAACCAACGACCACAAACACCACCCACAACCCCAACCCCCCCCCCCAACACCCACCACCACCTCCCCAACCACCGACCCAAAACACAGACCAACCAACAGCACACCCACCCCCAACCCACACCCAACAAACCGACCATAACCACAACCACCCCCAACACCACCACACCCCCACCATACCCACCACACCATCTCACCCCACAACAAACAAAGCACACTCATCACAAGCACCACAACAAGCCCCCCCAAACCCAACAACACCCCACAACCCACAACACACCCCACGCCAAGACTCAAACCCAACTCCACACCCCCCCCACCACAAACACCCCCCCTCCCCCCCCCCACCCACACGACAAACACCATCACCAAACAACCACCCACAACCCCAACACATCCCCCGAACCACAACATCAACAACAACACACAACAAGACCAAAACCCACCCACACCACACCCACACCACCCCCACCCCCCCCAACAACCCCCCCACACACAACCCACACGCACCCCAAACCATACAATCCCAACAAACAACCCACACACCCCTCAAACACCCACCCCGCTTACAGCACACACCCAACCACACAACCCGCACTCAACCCACCCCACCACCCACGCCAACACCCACACACCACAACCCCAACAAACCCACCCACACACCAACCAACACACCGCCAACACCCCCACCCACCACCCTACAACCACCCACCCCACCCCACGCACTATACAAGGCCCCAAAGCTCACTCCACCCACCAACACAAAACCCCCCCACCCCACGAAACGACCCACACCAACCCCCAACCCAACCACCGTCCCCCCAACCCACACCCCAACAACACACACCAACCACAAAGAACAACCACAAGCTCCCACACCCACTCCCACAAAACATAACTCAACACACCCCACACACCCACCACAGTCTGACCAAACAACCCCCTCACCACAACACCACTCACACCACAACCACCCCACCAACCAACCACACCCCACAACCAAAACCCCACCCAACACACCAACCCACTCGACTCAACACACACCAACACCCACCACCACCACCCACCCAACCAACCCCACCACAGACACACACACAAACAACCCCCCCAACCACACCCACCCACCCACCCACACTCACCCAAACAAACACACACACCCACCAACCCACCCACCCACCACACCCCCTCCCCAACCACCGCCCCCCACCCCCCAACTCACCACCACACCACACCAACCACCGCCACCCCACACACCCAACAACAACACCCACCCCCACCCACAAACGCCCCCAACACCCCAACACACCAACCCCGAACACCCCTCCTACCCCCCAGACCAATACCAACAACTCATGCACACCTCCCCCGACCACCCCACACCCCACACCCCCCGCAAACACCACGAACCACACACACCCGACCCCAAAACCCCAACCCCCCCCCGACACAACCAAAACCCAACCACAAAAACACCCACACACCCCCACCAACCCCACCCCCAAAACCACAAACACCACCCCACCACCAACCACCCCCACACCACACAAACCCCCACCCAACCAAAAAAACACCACACACACCCCACAACCCCACAACCACACCCCACACACCACAAACAAACCCCACACACACCACCAAAAACCCAACCACCCCACCAACCCCCCAACCACAACAACCACACCCAAAAAAACAACCCACAACAAAAAACCCCACCCCAACCCCCCCACAAACAACACCACCACCACAACAAAAACACCACCACCCACCAAACCAAAAACCCCCACCCCCAACCACCAAACCACCACCAAACACCACAACCCAACACAACCCCCCTAAACAACAACCCACCCCAACACCCCCAAACCACCAAAAACACACCACCACACACAACACTAACCACAAAAAACAACACCCACCAAACCCCCACCCCACACACCCCCACACCCACACCCACCACACCACCCACCACCCCCCCCCCAAACCCAAACCCCACACACCCCCCAACAACCCCACCAAAACTCCACACCCCCCACACCCCCACCCACCAACCCAACAAAAACCCCACCCCACAACACACCCCCACCACCCCCACACCACCCCCCCCCCCCCCCCCCCCACAACCAACCACCCCAACCCCACCACCCAACCCACCCCACCCCCACCACAACACCACAACCACCCCCAACCACAACCCCCCCCCCAACACACCACCACCACCCACCCACCACAACCCACCCCTACAAACACCACAAACAAACCACCCCCCACAACAACCCCCCCACCACCCCCCCCCCCCCAACAAAACAACACCCCCCCCAAACCAACCACCAACCCCCCCCCCACCCCCCCCAACCCCCCCCCTCCCCCCCCCCCCCCCACACACACCCAACAAAAAAACACACCAACCCACACCCACCAACACCAAAAACCCACACCCACCACCCCCACCACCACAACCCACCCACACACCACCCACACCCCCCCCCCCCCCACCAAAACAACCCCCCCCCCCCCCCCCCCCCACACAACCCCCCCCCACCCCCCCCCCCCCCACAACAACCAACCCACCCCCCCACAACCCCCACACCCCCACCCCCCCCCCCCCACAACACCCAACACAACACCAACACACCAAACAAAACACACCCCCCACAACACCACCCACCCCCCAAACACCAACACCAACACCACCCACACCCACACACCACCCCAAAACCCACACCCCAACCCCCCCCAAAACCCCCCAACCAACCACACCCACCCCCCCCCAAAACCACCCCCCCCCAACACCACACTAAAAAACCCACCAAACTCCCAACACCACCCCCCCCACCCACCCCACACCCACACCCCAAACCAACACACCCACACACACCACAAACAAACAACACCACAACCAACAACAAAAACACAACAAAACCACACAAACCAACACCAAAACCACCCCCACAACACCACACCAACCCCCACCCCCCCACAAACCAAACTACCCCACACCACAAACACCACCACCACCCCACCACCCACCCCCACACCCACCACCCACACCCACACACACCCCCCCAAACCCCCAAACACACCACCCCCACACCAACCCCCCAACCACCAAACAACCACAAACAACCACCACCACCACCAAAAACCAAAACACACAACCACCACAAACACCCCACAACCCCCCCACCCCCAACCCCCCAACAACACAACAACACACACCAAACACCCCAACCCCCCCACAACCCCCACACACCACAAAACCCCCACACACACCAAAACCCCACCAACACACCACCACCACCCAAAACACCACACCCCAACCACACCCCCCACACCCCACAAACCCCCCACACCCCCCCCCCTCCCCCCTAACCCACCCCCCCCCCCCCTCCCACCCACCCAAACCCCAACACACCCCCCCCACCCCACCCCACCCCAAACACACACCACCCCCACCCACCCAACCCCCAACCAAACCCACACCCCCACACACCACCAAAAAACACAACCCCCACAACCACACCCCACCACACCACCACCCCCCCCAACCCACACCACACACAACCCACACCACACCCTACCCCCACAAACACCACACCACCAAAAACCCCACCCACCCCACCAACACCATACCACAAACCCCCCCCACCACCACACCCCCCACCCCCACACCCCACCCCCCACCACCAACCCCCCCCAACACAACCACCCCCCCCCCCACCCACCACCCCCCACACCACAACACCCCAACAACACACCAAACCCACAACACACCCCCAACCCCACCAAACACCAACCCCCAAACCACACACACCACACAAACACAACCAACACCACCCACCACAAACACCACTAAACCAACCACACACCCCCCCCCCCCCCCACCCCCAAACACCCCACACCCCCCCCCCCCCCCACCCCCCCCACCCCCCCCACACCCCACACACCCCCACCCCCAAACCCCCCCACCCCCCCCCAACCACCCCACCACCCCCCCCACCCCCCCCCCCCCCCCCCCCCCCCCCACCCCCCCCCACACCAACCCACCCAACACCCCACAAAACCACCCCCCACCACCACACAAAACCACCACAACCCCCACCCAACCCCCACCCCCCCCACCAACACCCAACCCACCCCACCCACCCCCACACCACCCCCCACCAACACACCACCCCAACACCCCCCCCCACACCACCAACCCAAACCCCCCCCACCCCCCACACCCCCACACCACACCCCCCCCACCAACCACCCCACCCCCACCCCACCCACCCACACACACCAACCAACAAAACCCCCCACCCACCCCACAACCCCCACACACCCACACACCCACCACACACCAAACACCCACCACCCCACACAACACACACACCCCACAACACCCCCCCCCAAAACACCCACACCAACCCCACAAACCAACACCCCCACACAACACAACCCCCAACCCACCAACACCCCAAAACCCACCACACACCCACACAACCACACAAACCACCCCCCCCCCCCACCCCAACACCCCCCCCCCCCACCACAACCACCAACAAACCACCCCAACCAACCACCACCACCCCACCACAACCCCAAACCACAACCCAAAACCAAAACACACCCCACCCACCAACCCAAACACCCCCCCCCCCACCCCCCCCCCACCCCCCCCACCACAACCCACCACCCACCCCCCCCCCCCACCCAACACAAACACCACTACCCCCCACCAACAACAAACACCCCCAACCCCACCACCACACCCCCCCACCCAAACCCCCCCCCCCACCACCCCCACCCCACCAACCCCAAACCCCCCCCCACCCACCACAACACCCCACCCCCCCCCCCCCACACCACCCACACCCACACCACCCAACACCCCCCCCCCCCCCCCACAACCCCCACCCCCCCCACACCAAACACCACCAACCCCCCCCCCCCCCACACCCCCCACCCAACACCACCCACACAACACCCCACCCCACCCACAACCCACCAACCCACACCCCAAACACCACCACCCACCACACCACCCCCCACCCCACACACCACCCCCAACCCCCCACACCACCCACCCCCCCCCACCCCCCCCCCCACACCAACCCCCCACCCCCCCCACCACACCTCACAACCCCCCACCCCCACACACCAACAAAAACAACCACCAAACACAACCCCCAAAAACACACCACCCCCACCACACACAACCCACACCAACAACAACAAAAACCCCCCAACCACCACCCCAACCCCAACCCACACCCCACACACCCACACACACCCCCCCCCCCCCCAACACCACAACACACCACCCCCACACCCACCCACCACCCCCACACCCACACACCCACACCACCACAACCAACACCCCACCAACAACACACCCCACCCCCAACACCCCCACCAACACAAACCAACACCCACCCACACCACCCCCCCCCAACAACCACCACCACCCCCCCCCCCACCCCCCCCCACCACACACCCCCCAAAAACACACACCCACCCCACCCACCCCCACAAATCCCCCCCCCCCTCCCACCCCAACTACCACCCACCACCAAAACCCCCCCCACCCCCACCCCAAAACCCCCCAAAACCCACCCTCCCCCACACACACACAAACCACCCCCCACCCACACCAACACCCCCACAACCAACCCCAACAACCCCCACCCCCCCCACCACCCCAACAACCCCCCCAAACCCACACCAACCACCCAACCCCCCCCCCCCCCCCCCCCACCCACACCCCCCCCCACCAAACAACCCCACCCCCCCCCACCCCCAACCCCCCCCAACCCCCCCCATCAACCCCCCACCCACCCCACCAAAAACCACCCAACCAACACCACCCCCCACCCCAAAAACCTAAACCACAACCCCCCCCCCCCTACACACAAAACAACCCCCCCCCCCCACAACAACCACCACCAACCCCACCCACCCACCCCCCACCACCCCCCACCCCCCACCCCCCAACCCCAAACCCACCCCCCCCCCAACCCACCCAAACCCCCCCCACAAACCCACACCCCAAAAACAACCACCCACCCCCACCCCACACCCCCCAACCCCAACCAACCCACACCCCCCCCCAACCCCCCCCCCAACCACCACAACAACCCACCACACAAACCCCCCCCCCACCCCCACCCCCCCCACAGACTCAACCCCCCCACCCACCCACCCCCCCACCAACCCCCCCCCCCCCAAAACAACACCCAACCCCACCACCACACACCAAACACACCCCCCCAACAACACCCCCACACCACCCAAACCCCCACCCCAACACCCACACACACCACACCACACCCCCCAACCCACACCCCCACACCCCCCAACAACCCCACCCCAACCACCCCACCCAACCCCCCAACCACCCCACCACCCCCACACCCCCCCCCACCCCCCCCCACCCCCCCACCCCCCCCCCCCCCCCCCCCCACCCACCACCCCCCCCAAACCACCCCCCCCCCCCCCCCAACAAACCCAACCCCCCCCCCCCCCACCAAACCCCCCCACACCACCACCACAACAAACCCCCCCAACCCCCCCCCACAACCCAACACCAACAAACACACCACACACCCACAAAAAACAAACACCACACCACAAACCACCCAACCACACACACAACACACACACACCAACACACACAACACACCACACACAACAAACACAACAAAAAAACAAAAACAAAAAAAAACACACAAAAACACAACAAACAACACCACAACAACAAAAACAACAACAAACACCAAACACCCCCCCCCCCCACACAACAACCAACCCAAAACAACACCCCACCCCCCCAAAACAAAAAACACCCCCAAACCAAACCACCCCACAACCCCCCCCCCACCACACCCACCCAACCCAAAAAACCACAACACCCCACCCAAAACACCACACCCCACAAACACCCCCCCCCCAACCCCCAAACCCCAAACAACCCCCAAAAACCCCCCCCCCCACCCCAACCACCCAAACACACCCCCCAAAACACCCAACCACCACTACCCCCCCACCCCCACAACCAACAACACCACCCCCCCCACTCAACACAACCAACCACACCCAACCCAAACACCACTCAAACACCAACCCCACCCAACACCCCCCCCCCCCCCCCCCCCCCCCAACCCAACCCCACCCCCAAACACCACCAACGACCACCACCCCCACCAAAAACCACACCCACCACCCCCCAAACCCCCACCCCCCCCACAACAACCCCCCCAACCCCCACAAACCACACCACCACCCCCAACCCACCCCAAACCCCCCCCCCCCCCACCACCACACACCCACCCCCCCCCACCAACCACCCCCCCCCCACCCACCCAACAACACAACCCACCCCAACCCCCACACAACCCCCACACACCAACCCCCCCCAACCCCCCACCCCCCCACCCAACCCACACCACCCCCACCAACCCAACACACCACCCCCTCCCCACACCACCCCCCCAAACCCAACCCCCCCCCAACAACCCACCAACCCCCAAACCCCCCCCACCACCCCCACACACCACACACCCCACCACAAAAACAACCCACACAACCACCCACCCCCCCAACAACAACAAACCACCACACCCCCCCCCCCCAACACACACAAACCACAAACCAACCCCCCCCCAAAACCCAACCCACAAACCCAACAACAACCCCAACACCCACAACCCCCCACCACACCACCCCCCCCCCACCCCCCCCCCCCCCCCCCCCCCCCCCCACCACACACCAAAAATCCCCCAAAAACAACCCCACCACCCAACCACCACCAAACAACCCCCCCCAACCCAACCCACCACCCACCACAACCCCCCCACCCCCCCCAACCCCCCCCCCCCCACA
Source organism: Hoplostethus mediterraneus (assembly GCA_034670385.1). Lineage (NCBI taxonomy): Eukaryota > Metazoa > Chordata > Actinopteri > Trachichthyiformes > Trachichthyidae > Hoplostethus > Hoplostethus mediterraneus. The sequence goes on along the minus strand of JAXDDW010000337.1, from coordinate 22,101 downwards.
CCAACCCCACACCAACACCCACACACCAAAAACCCAAAAACACCACCCCCCACCACCACCCACACACCACCCACCACCCCCCCACCAAAACCCCCAACCACCCACCACCCACCCCCCACCCAAAACCAACCCCCCCCAAACCCACACCCCACCCCACCACCCACCAACAACACCCACCCCCCCACCACCCCAACACCACAACAACAACCACACCCCACCCCCCCCACCACCCCAAACCACAACAACACCACCCACAACACACCACACAAACACACACACACAACACACACACACACACACACACACACAACACACACACAACACACACCAAACACACCCCCACCACAACACACCACCACACCACACCCCCAAAACCACCACCAAACCCCCCAAACCAACAACAAACCCCCCCCAACCCAACACCCACAAACAAACACCCCAAAACACAACCACAACAACAAAAAAACACACAAAACAAAACACAAAAAACCCACACACCCCACCCCCACACCAACCCCACCACAAACCAAACCCCCCCCCAACCCACCAAACACCCCCAACACCACCACCAACCCCCCACAACACAAACAACCCCACCAAACCACCCACCCACACCAAAAAAAAAACAAACAACCAACACAAACCAACACAAACAAAAAACAACACACACACACCAAACACACCCCACCACCAACCCAACCAAAAACCCCCCCCAACAAAAAAACACAAAAAACACCCAAAACAACACACACAACCCCAAACACCACACAAAAAAACCCCAACACACACCAAAAAACCCAACACAAAAACCAACCCAACAACACACAACAACCCCCCACCCACACACACCCCAACCCAACCAACCCACCAACCAAACCACCCCCCACCCCAACCCACACAACCCACACCCCCCCACCCACACCACACCCCCACCACCCACCCAACACACCACCCACCACCACACCACACACCCCCCCCCCCCAACACCACCCCCCACACACGCACCCCCCCCACCCAACCACCCCCCCCCCCACACCCCCACCACAAAAACACCACACCCAACACCACCCCCCCAACCACCCCACCCCCCACCCCACCCCACACCCCCACCCAAAAAACACACACCCCCCAACAACCCCCAACCCCCCAACCCACCCACCCCCCCACACAACCACACCCCACCAAAACAACCCCCCCCACAACCCCCACCACCCACCACAAAACCAACCCCACCAAACCCCCCCACACCCCCCCCACCAACACCCACCCCCCAGCCCACCACCAACCCCCCCCCACAACCCCCCCCCCAAACCCCCCCACCCACCCCCCCCCCCCCACACACACCCACCCCACCCCCCCCCCCACCCCCCCCCACACCCCCCCACCCCCCCCCCCCCCCCACCCCCCCCCCCCAACACAAAAACCCCCCCCAAACCCCCCCACCCAACCAACAACCCCACCACACACACACACACACCACACCACACACACCCCCACAACCACACACCACCACCCACCCCACCACACCCCCACCCACCCCACACACACCCCCACCCCACCCCCCCCCCAACCCACCCCCCCCACAAACCCCACCCCCCCCACACACCCAAACCACCACCCACACCCACCCCCAAACCCACACCCCCTCCAAAACAAAACCCACCCCCACCCCCCACCCCCCAACCAACCCACCACCACCACCCCAAACCCCCACACACCCCCACCCACCACCAACCCACCCCCCACCACCACACACCCCACCACCCACCCTCCCACAACACCACAACCCAACCCCCAACCAACCACCCCCCCACAAAACCACCCCCCCACCCCACCACCACACCACCCCACCCCAACCACCCCCACAAACCCAAACCACCACCACCCCCACCCCCCCCCCCACCCCCCCCCCCCCCCACACACACCCCCACCCAACCACCACCCCCACCCCCACCCACCCCCACACACCCAAAAAACCCCACCCAAAAACCCCACAAACCACACCCCCCCCCCCCCCCCCCCACAACCACCAAACACACCCCCCCCCACCACCCCCCCCACCCCCCACACCCAACCCCACCCAACCCACCACCCAAAAACACACACCACCCCCCCCACCCCCCCCCCACCCAACAAACACACACAACCACCCCCAACAAACCCCCACCCCCCAACCCAACCCACCACCACACCCCCCAACAAACACCCCACACCCCCCCCCCCAAACACCCCCCCACACACACCCCACCCACCCCACCCAAAACCCCCCCCACCCCACCCCCCCACCCCCCACCCCAACCCAACCCCCAACCCCAACCAACACCCACAACACACCCCCACAACCCACCCCCCCCCAACCCCACACCACACCCCACCCCCCCCCCCCCACCCACACCCCCAACCACCACCCCCCAACACCCACCACACACCCCCCCAACCCCCCCCACCCCCCCCCACACAAACACCCAACCCACACCCCCCAAACAAACACCCCACAAACCCACAACACCCCCCCACCACCCCCCACACCCACAACACCAACCCCCCACACCCACCACCCACCCACCACACCACCCCCACCACCCACACCCACCAAACACCCCCCCACCCCCCCCCACACACCCACCCCCCAACACCACACCCCACCCCACCCAACCCCCCCCCACCACCCCACCCCCCCCCCACCCCCCCCACACCCACCACCACCCCCCCCCCCCCCAACCCCCCCCCCCCCCCCCCAAACCACCCCACCCCCCCCCACCACACCCCCCCCCCCCCCCCCCCCCCCAACCCACCCCCCACACCCCCCCCCCCCCCCCCCACACCACCCACCCCCACCCCCCCCCCCCCCCCCCACCCACCCCCCCCCCCCCCCACCCCCCCCCCCCCCAACCCCCCCCCCCCCACCACACAACAAACCACACCCCACCACCCACCCCCCCACAACCCCCACACCCACCCACCAAACCAACCACACCCCACAACCAACCAACACCAAAACCACCCCCACCCCACCACCAAAACCCCCCACCCCCCCACACCACCCAAACCCCAAACCACCACCCCCCAACACACCCCCCCCCCCCCCCACCCACCAACCACAACACCCCCACCCCACACCCACCCCCACACCCCAACACCCCCCACCACCCACCCCCCACCCCCAACCCAACAACCCCAAAACAAACCACCACCACAACCCACACACCCCCAACCCAACCCCCCCCCCCCCCCCCCCACCCACCCCCCCCCCCACCCCCCAACCCCCCCCACCCCCCCCAACAACCACCCCCACCAAAACCAAAACACACACAACCACAAAACACCCAAACCACAAACACCCACACCCCAAACCCACAACCCCCCCAAACACCCAACACCCAACACAAAAAAAAAAAAAAAAAAAAAAAATATAAAAAAAAAAAAAAAACAAAAAAAAAAAACAAAAAAAAAAAAAAAAAAAAAAAAAAAAAAAAAAAAAAAAAAAAAAAAAAATAAAAAAAAAAAAAAAAAAAAAAAAAAAACAAAAAAAAAAAAAAAAAAAAAAAAATAAAAAAAAAAAAAAAAAAAAAACAAAAATAAAAAAAAAAAAAAAAAAAAAAAAAAAAAAAAAAAAAAAAAATAAAAAAAAAAAAAAAAAAAAAAAAAAAAAAAAAAAAAAAAAAAAAAAAAAAAAAAAAAAAAAAAAAAAAAAAAAAAAAAAAAAAAAAAAAAAAAAAAAAAAAAAAAAAAAAAAAAAAAAAAAAAAAAAAAAAAAAAAAAAAAAAAAAATAAAAAAAAAAAAAAAAAAAAAAAAAAAAAAAAAAATAAAAAAAAAAAAAAAAAAAAAAAAAAAAAAAAAAAAAAAAAAAAAAAAAAAAAAAAAAAAAAAAAAAAAAAAAAAAAAAAAAAAAAAAAAAAAAAAAAAAAAAAAAAAAAAAATAAAAAAAAAAAAAAAAAAAAAAAAAAAAAAAAAAAAAAAAAAAAAAAAAAAAAAAAAAAAAAAAAAAAAAAAAAAAAAAAAAAAAAAAAAAAAAAAAAAAAAAAAAAAAAAAAAAAAAAAAAACAAAAAAAAAAAAAAAAAAAAAAAAAAAAAAAAAAAAAAAAAAAAAAAAAAAAAAAAAAAAAAAATAAAAAAAAAAAAAAAAAAAAAAAAAAAAAAAAAAAAAAAAAAAAAAGAAAAAAAAAAAAAAAAAAAAAAAAAAAAAAAAAAAAAAAAAAAAAAAAAAAAAAAAAAAAAAAAAAAAAAAAAAAAAAAAAAAAAAAAAAAAAAAAAAAAAATAAAAAAAAAAAAAAAAAAAAAAAAAAAAAAAAAAAAAAAAAAAAAAAAAAAAAAAAAAAAAAAAAAAAAAAAAAAACAAAAAAAAAAAAAAAAAAAACAAAAAAAAAAAAAAAAAAAAAAAAAAAAAAAAAAAAAAAAAAAAAAAAAAAAAAAAAAAAAAAAAAAAAAAAAAAAAAAAAAAAAAAAAAAAAAAAAAATAAAAAAAAAAAAAAAAAAAAAAAAAAAAAAAACAAAAAAAAAAAAAAAAAAAAAAAAAAAAAAAAAAAAAAAAAACAAAAAAAAAAAAAAAAAAAAAAAAAAAAAAAAAAAAAAAAAAAAAAAAAAAAAAAAAAAAAAAAAAAAAAAAAAAAAAAAAAAAAAAAAAAAAAAAAAAAAAAAAAAAAAAAAAAAAAAAAAAAAAAAAAAAAAAAAAAACAAAAAAAAAAAAAAAAAAAAAAAAAAAAAAAAAAAAAAAAAAAAAAAAAAAAAAAAAAAAAAAAAAAAAAAAAAAAAAAAAAAAAAAAAAAAAAAAAAAAAAAAAAAAAAAAAAAAAAAATAAAAAAAAAAAAAAAAAAAAAAAAAAAAAAAAAAAAAAAAAAAAAAAAAAAAAAAAAAAAAAAAAAAAAAAAAAAAAAAAAAAAAAACAAAAAAAAAAAAAAAAAAAAAAAAAAAAAAAAAAAAAAAAAAAAAAAAAAAAAAAAAAAAAAAAAAAAAACAAAAAAAAAAAAAAAAAAAAAAAAAAAAAAAAAAAAAAAAAAAAAAAAAAAAAAAAAAAAAAAAAAAAAAAAAAAAAAAAAAAAAAAAAAAAAAAAAAAAAAAAAAAAAAAAAAAAAAAAAAAAAAAAAAAAAAAAAAAAAAAAAAAAAAAAAAAAAAAACAAAAAAAAAAAAAAAAAAAAAAAAAAAAAAAAAAAAAAAAAAAAAAAAAAAAAAAAAAAAAAAAAAAAAAAAAAAAAAAAAAAAAAAAAAAAAAAAAAAAAAAAAAAAAAAAAAAAAAAAAAAAAAAAAAAAAAAAAAAAAAAAAAAATAAAAAAAAAAAAAAAAAAAAAAAAAAAAAAAAAAAAAAAAAAAAAAAAAAAAAAAAAAAAAAAAAAAAAAAAAAAAAAAAAAAAAAAAAAAAAAAAAAAAAAAAAAAAAAAAAAAAAAAAAAAAAAAATAAAAAAAAAAAAAAAAAAAAAAAAAAAAAAAAAAAAAAAAAAAAAAAAAAAAAAAAAAAAAAAAAAAAAAAAAAAAAAAAAAAAAAAAAAAAAAAAAAAAAAAAAAAAAAAAAAAAAAAAAAAAAAAAAAAAAAAAAAAAAAAAAAAAAAAAAAATAAAAAAAAAAAAAAAAAAAAATAAAAAAAAAAAAAAAAAAAAAAAAAAAAAAAAAAAAAAAAAAAAAAAAAAAAAAAAAAAAAAAAAAAAAAAACAAAAAAAAAAAAAAAAAAAAAAAAAAAAAAAAAAAAAAAAAAAAAAAAAAAAAAAAAAAAAAAAAAAAAAAAAAAAAAAAAAAAAAAAAAATAAAAAAAAAAAAAAAAAAAAAAAAAAAAAAAAAAAAAAAAAAAAAAAAAAAAAAAAAAAAAAAAAAAAAAAAAAAAAAAAAAAAAAAAAAAAAAAAAAAAAAAAAAAAACCCCACCACCACCACCCACCCCCCCCCCCCCACCCCCCCCACACCCCCCCCACCCCACCACCCCCCCCTCCACCACACACACCCCCACCACCACCCCCCCAAACCACCCACCAACCCCTCCCCTACCCTCCAGGCCCCCCACACCCCACCCCCCCACAACCCACCACCCCCCACCCCCCCCCCATTCTCAAATCATCTAACAAAACCACTTCCCCTCCAACCCCCACCCACCACCCACCCACATCCACCAGCCCCCCCCCCCCGCCAACACCTCCCGCCCGAACCACAAGTGAGGGCACACCCCCCACCACACCAAACCCCTCCCCCCCCTCCCCCATAGGAACCACCCCCCCCCCCCACCCCCCCCCACCACCCCCACACCCCAACCCCATACCCCCCCAGCCCCACCCCACCCACAACACCCCCAGATCCAAAACCCCAACCCCCCCCCACCACCCCCCCCGCGCCGCCTTCCCCTACTTCGTGTTATTTGTTTCCCCCCCCCCACCCCCAATCCGCTGCCCTGCCACACGATAGGGGGCAACAAACGGACGTTCGTGCCAACCCCCGCCCACCCTCCTACACCCTCCTACACTCACACCAAATCACAAACCGCCAATAGAGACCAAAACAAGGAGCGAATAAAACCCCCACCAAATAATCACACTACCCGCCAAAAACCAAATACACACCTAACAACCAAAAAAACACAACACAAAAAAAACCCTACACACACCACTAACAAATCCACCAACACACCAACACAAAAGCTAAAAACACCACAAACAAAAGCCAATAACAAACAAACAAACCTACACCTCAAATCCAACAAATTATACAAAAACAACAAAAGGAAAACCACCCCAGACACCACAATTACCACCCCCTCGCCTAACCCCCCAACCACACCCCACACCCCAAACACACACAACCCACCAAAACCCCACAACAAACACCCCCAACCCAACCCAAACCACCCAACCCAACCCACACAAAACACACCCCACACCCCACCCAACCCCAACCAACAACACAACACCCACCACCAACAACCCAACCACCCATCCACCCACCCACCCCACCCCCCCACCAACTCCCCACACACACACACACACCCCCCCGCCCCCAGACCCCCACACACCCCCCCCAACCCCTACCCACCCTCACAAACACAAAACAACAACCCACCCCCCACAAACCCCAACCCCCAAACCACCCAACCCACCCACCAACACACAACCACACCCCCAACACCCAACCACAACACACCCCCCAACAAAACCCACCCCCAAGCACCCAACAACCCCCCAAACCCCCCACCCCCCCCCCCACAACACCACACCAAACCAACCCCACCAAAACCCACTCCACACAAGCCCAACCAACAACACACAAACACCCCCAAAACCCCCCCAACCCTCACCACCCCACACCCGACCCCGATTAGACTGGCCCCCAACCCAACCCCCCACACCCCCCACCACTTCACAAAACCCCCAACACAACCCCACACCCACCCCCCCCAAACACCCCCCAAACCCCAACAACACACCACCCCCAACCACAACACCACCCACCCACCCACCCCAACAACCAACCCCACAAACCCAACCTACAAACACCAACCACACCCCCCCAGACACACAAAACCAAAACCACCCCCCAACACCCCAACAAACAAAACAAAACAACCACAAAAACCCAGACAAACGCAAACATAACCACCAAACACCCCAAACCACACCCCCCCCCAACACACCCCCCCCACCCCCCACCACCCCAAACCAAACCCAAAAAAAAACACAACAAAAACAAAACCAACAACCAACCAAAAACCGCACCAACAACCCCAGAGAGCCCCCACACCACCACCAACCACACACCCCAACCACAAACACCCCCCCCCCCCCACCACCTCCACCCAAAAAAACAACAAACCACACACCCAACCACCCCACCCCACCACCCCACCCCAAAACAACACCCCAACAACAACCACCCCCCCCCCCACCCACCCCCCCCACCCACAACCACTACCTCCCCCCACCCACCACCAACCCAACCACGACCCACACCAAAACCCCAAACCCACACCCTACCACCCCACACCCACCAATAAAAAACACCCTCTTCTACTACAATAAAAAAACATAATTTACCCAAAATCACATACTACTACAAAACAAAACAAATCACCCACCAAACACCTCCTCCCACCCACCAACCCTACACCAAACCATTAAAATCAAAATTACACAACCCAAATCCTAAACAAACCCAAAAAAACAAACCATTCCACCAATACTATCAATAAATTAAATAACTCCTTCAAAAAATCAAACCCATAATACACAATCACAACAAACCCAAACCCACCCCACAACTCATCTCCTCCCCCACTTCAAACACACAAATCCAAACCAAACAATTACTAATCCACAAACACTAACAAACATCAAACATATACTAATTAAAAAATTATAATAACACACATATTCCAAATTCTTCTCATTATATAAAATCTATACTAAATCATTTTTAACATCTTTCATAATACGATAACTAACCATACAATCAATACAAATAAATTCATATTATTAAATATATATATATATATATATATATATACTCTCTTATTTTTCATTCACCCACCATTCAATTCAACAATAATTCCCAAACCTCAACCTCAAAACACTCTCAAAAATCCCCCCACCTCCAACCCCACTAAATACAAAACAATCCCATTAAAATCTACCTTCATCCCACCTAACTTATTTATCTTTATCAACTTTATTTAACTATCCTTCTACTCCTACAATACATATCTCCCTACACTCTCATTCAACATACATAATATACATACACATATATACCCCCCCCCCCCCCATAATAAACAATTATAAATTCTTTCATTTCTAAACAAAATAATCTAACAACTTTTCACAAATCACATACTATACATTGTAAATATTATACTAAATTTATTTATTACCCAAATAAAGAACAACCCCCACCTTCCCACCATAAACAACAAACACCATAAAAACCCATACTAACTCACACACTACCCAACCACAAAAACTATTCCCCCATATATCCCCACCCTCTTAATATCACACAATCCAACAATACTCATTTCAAACAACAAACTAACTAAATAACATACATCTACATATAATTTTAATTTAACAAAAAAAAAAACTATATATAATAATCTTCTCATAACAAAAATACTATCCTCCCTATCAACCCCATATCACCTCCCAAAACCACATCAACTTACTCACATAAATTAATATATAATACATCATTAATATACAAAACCAATCCACATATCAACCTACTCCAAAACCCCCCTCAAACACCCCACACCATCCTACAATTTAATATACTAATAAACAAACCTTCCCTCCTAATAAATTTAACCCATCATCTAATCCCCTCTTTCCCCTCTACAACCACTAAAACACATCTCAACAACCATCCAATTCACCACACATCCCCTAACATCTACCTTTCCTCTAAAATATATAGCTAGCGAGATCGATCGCTCGCTCATCCATTTTAACTCAAATACCCCAATCCTAACCAAATATAATATACAGATCTCATCAAAAACTCAACCATTCTTACAACTAAAAACATTCCTAACCATAATCTTCAAATATCCCCTAATAATAACATCCCACTCATTCCACCCTCCTCGCTCCCCCTCATCCCCTCTCTACGCTCGATCACATCCACAACACCAAAACAACACAAACCCTATAACAATCACCCCCCAAATACACACACCACCCCCCAACCCACAATCCCCACCCAACCCCACCACACACACCCCCCCCCCCCAAACCAACAAAAACCCACCACCAAACACACCCCACTCCCCCCCCCCCCACCCCCCACCACAACCACCCACACCCCACCAACACAAAACCCAACAAAATAACCCAAAAAAACAAAAAACCAACCCACACCAAAAACAACCCCCACACCCCCCAACAACAACCAAAAAACCCCAGCCCCACCCCAACCCCCCCCAAATAACCAACCCAACACCCCCCACCAACCCCAACACCAATCACCAAAACCACCACCCAACCCACACCCCACAAAAACAACAACTACACACCCAAAATCACAACCCAAACCACCACCCACACATCCAACACAAACAAAACCACACCACCACACAACAAAAACAACACACACCCAACACCAAAACCACACACAACACCAAAAAAACACACAAAATGCACAAAAACATCCACACAAAACCACAAATCCACACCACCCCCCCCCCCACAACAAACAACCCAAAACACACAAACCCAAAAACAACCAACCCACCCCACCCCCCCACCACAACCCCGTCACCCACCACCACCACCCCCAACACACCCCCACCCCACACCCAAACCAACCACAAAAACAACACAAAACCCACACACAACCCACCCACCACACCAACCACACCCAACACCCCCCACACCCCCAACAACACACACCCAACCACCCCCAACCCCCACCACACCCCCCCACCACACAAAACACCACCCCCAACCCCACACCCAACACACACACCCCCCACCACACAAAAAACACACACACCACACAAACCCCCCACAAAAAAAAAACAAACAAACAACAACCCCCCCCCACCCCACCAAACACAACAAACCCCAAAATACAAAAAACAACCAACCACCACCCAAACACAACCACAACAAAACCCACAACCCAACACACACAAACCCAAAACACCCCCCCCCCCCCCAACCCCCCCCCAACACCCCCCCACCAACCACACACCCACCAAACCCCCCCAACACCCCCACACCCCCACCCACCACCACCCCCCACAACCACAACCCACAGAAAAAACACCCCCCCCCAACCCCCCCCCACACCACCTCCCAACCAAAACCCCCCCACCCAAAACCCAAAAAACCCCCCCCCACAACCACCAACCACACCCAACCAAACCCCAAACCACCCACAACACCAAAACCACCCCCAACACCCACCCACCACAACCACCCCCCAACCCCCCCACCACCCAAACACACCCACAACCACCCAACAACCACCCCAAACCAAAACACCCCCACACCCCACCCACCAATACCCAAAAACACCCACCCACCACCCACCCAACCCCCAAAACAACCCCCACCCACCCCACACCCACCCACCACCCAAAACAACACAACCACCACCCACAACACACCACACAACACCCCCACCAATCCAAAACCACCCCTCACCACCACAACCACACACACAAACAACCCAACACACCACCCACACAACACAACAACCAACCCACCACCCCCCCCCACCAAACCCACACAACCACCACACCCAACCAAACCACAACACAAACCACCCCCCAACACAACAAACCATACCAAACAAAAACCCAACCAAAAACAAACACAAAACCACAAACAAACAAAAACACACCATCCCCAACCAAAACCACAACACACCCCCCACCCCAACAACCAAAAAAAACCAACACCCCCCACCACCCCCCACACAACAAAACACCCCCAAACCACCAAAAACCACAATCACACAACCACACAACCACCCACCCCACACCCACAAAAAACACCCACCAACCATCAAACACCCCAAACAAAAAACACCAAAAATACAACCACAAAACACAAACACACAAACAAAAAAACAAACACACTTAACACACAAGACACACAAAACCAAACACACCCAAAAAAAAACAACAACCACACCACCAAACACCACCCCAAACACCACCAAACCCACAAAAATAACACACCACCAAACACCCAACCCCCAACCAAACAAACACAACACACAAAAAACACCCACCACACAACACCCACACAACACCACCACCCACCACAAACCCCCCAACCACCCTACACAAAACCACCACCCACACAACACAACCCCACACACAAACACACCACCACCAAAAACCCCACACCACACACCACACCCCCCCAAAACCACCACCCCCCACACCAACCAACACAAAACAAAACCACAAACAAACACCAAAAAAACAACCAAACAAAAAAACAAAAAACACCACAACACATCCACAAACACAAACCAACAAACACAAAACACAACACCAAACAACAACACCAAACACACACACCCACCCACCAAAACCACCACACACCCCAACACCCAACCCCCACAACAAACCAACCAAACAACCAACACCACCACCCAAACACAACCAAACACACCCCAAACAAACCAACCAAACACCCAACCCAAAAACACACCACAACACACACCACAACCAAACAAACACCAAAACCACCCCAACACCCCACCACACACCCCCACAACACCAAAACCACCAAACCCAACCCAACACCACACCCCCAAACCCAAACCACAAACAAAACACCACCACACAAAAACAAAACAAAAACCCCAAAACACACCCCAAACCCCAACCAACAACCACACACCCCCAAACAAAAACACAAACCACAACCACCCAAAAACACAAACACAACACCCACCCAAACACAAACCCCAAACCCCCCCCCACCCACCAACCCAAAACCCCCCACCCCAAACCCACCCACCACCAACACCCACCACCCCAACCAACACCACCCACCCCCACCCCCACCCACAACCCCCAACCCCAGAACACCACCAACCCCACACCCACCACACAACACCCCACAACCCACATATACCCCCACCACCCACACACCCCCCCAAACACACACACACCCAACCAACCCCCCCCCACACCACCCACACCACCCAAACCCCAAAACCACCAACCACCAACCACAACCCACCCACCACCCACCACCCACCACAAACACACCCAACACCACCCACCCCACAAACCACCCCAAACCCCCCCCCCCCCACCCCACCCCCCCCCCACCCCAACCCCCCCCCCCCCATTACACGACTTCGTAATTTATTTCTTGTTTTTTTTCCCCCCCCCACCCCACCCCACCCCCCCCCCCCACCCCCCCCCCCTGTGTTATATCATTAATTGATCGCATTCCATACTAATACCCCACCAATTTATACTAACGCGCGTACACCTTCGCGACACCCCCCCCCCCCCCCCCCCCCCCCACCACCACACCCCCACACCCCCCACCACTCACTCGAGTGGCGGGCTGCTGAGCCCCTCCCGTTCTCTGGTTGTTATCCTCATATATATATATATATATACCTGACGATTTTGGATGTTTACATTTCGATTATGTATATATACCCCACCTGTAACCCCGGCCTCACTAGTGTTGATATATATCATATCACTATACATCATACATCCGTTATCACACCCCAACCCCCCCCACACACCCCCCGTGCACCATCTCTGGCTGTTTGTGATAACTGGGCGGCTCGCTCGCGCGCGTGTATAATATATATTCACACCACCCACCACCAAATACTATAGCGATAACCTTCTCGGCGACAAGCTCCGAGCTGCGTTGGCTCGGAGTCGAGGGCTGGCACCCCGCTAGGAACTCACACACACACTCCCCCGGCCTAGAGTCGGCAGCGGTATGGACACTCACGATGGTGAAATCTGAAGTGGCCAAGAGGCCTCCCCACCATAGGAATGGCAGGGATGTAAACCCACCCAACCGCACTAAAAACACGCACCACAAGGCACCACCACCCCAAACACACCCAACACCACAAACCAAACCCCCCCCCCACACACACACACCCAAACACCCCATCAGCAAACCCCCCAACCACCAAAACACAACCCAACAAACAAACAAAAAACACAAACAACCCACCACAAACACACACACCACACCAAACAAAACCACCACCACCACCCAAACCAAAACAGAGATGCTCGAGACCCCCACCCCAGAAACCTAGCTTCCTAGCCCGCAACAGTGAGAGTGAGACAGTCAGACACAGCCCATCGACCGGAGAGTGTGCAACACTACACCCACCCACAACACCCCCAAACCCAACCAAAAACAACCCACACACAACAAACACTAACCAAAAAAACACCACCACATACCCCAACAACAAACCCCACACCAACAACCACACCACCAACAAACCAAAACAACAACAAAACAACACAAACCACAACCAAACAACACCAACAAACCACCACACTATATGATATAAAGCACCAAAACCACCCACACCAAACCCCCACCCACAAACACAACCCAAAAACACACAACAACCCACACCCACCACACAACCCACAAACCACCACACCCCCCAACTAAAAACATCAACCCATAACCCAACCACACCACAAAATAAACTCAACCAAAAATCAACCCCACCACGCAAACTCCCCCCCCACATAAACACATCACACCAACTAACTCACAAAAAAAAAAAACAAAAACAAAAACATATACCCAACCACATAAAAAAACAAAACAAAAATAAAAAAACTACTCTTAATATCAAATAATAATCCACATCCAAACCTAAAACTTTATATAAATACAAAATAAAAACATAAACCATAATTAAATATTACATTACACTCCTCTAATAACTCCACCCCACAAACAATAAAATCAACATACAACCAAAACAAAAAAAAACAAACAATCATACACAACTAACAACACCACAACCCACATCAACACAATCAAAATAAAAACCCACCCAACCTACTAACAACCCACCCCCCCCCCCCCCCCCCCATAACCAAATAAACAACACACAACTCATTTTCTAAACAAAAATATAATAATAAAATCCACCACACCCTAAAAAAACCTACAAACACAACAACACCCATAAATCTAAAAACACATCCACCAACCAACAACCACTACCAACAAACCCACAAAATAAAAAAACCTTAACTCAAAAACACACACAACTCAAAAAATACAAAGCACACCAAACCCCCCCCACCCCCACTAACCAAACCATAAACTTACTAATATAGAAAAATATCAACAACCCCAAACAGACCAGACAACAATAAAAAAAATAATAACAAAACAAATCAAACCCACAAAACCAAAACAATACCAATACATTACAACCCAACAAAAAATATGACATAACCATTATCAACCTATAAACATATTTTTAAATCCACAACGCAAGGCACACAATCAATCAAAACACAAACAACAACAACCTCACTCACTAACAAAAATACACCCTAACGAAAAACAAACAACACATAAAACCTACCCCAAACCAAAAATTCCATAAATACCAATATACAAAAACACCCCACCTACAACCATACCAATCTCAAAACATAAAAATACAAATAACCTTACAAAAAACAACACTCCCCAATACAATACACCCAGACCGCCTATCATCCCAACTAACCTCACCACCTCCAAATCCACCCCAACCAACACACCCTCCAAATCCAAACACCATATCATAGAACACCCCAACAAAAAAAACACAAAATAACACACTTAAACAACAACAATATTTAAAAAAACCAACAACAACACAACCCCAAACAACCAACCAAACCAAAAAACACCACCACCCCCCCCATACCCCCACCACCCAAAACACACACATACCTCACAACACAACAACCAAACAAACCCCATAAACCCAAAAAATTATACACACCCAAAGCACCCAACCATCAAAACATCAAATTCCTCAATCACAATACCATAACATAAAACAATAAAAACCACACAACCAATAAAACAATAAAATCCCTAAAATCCCAAAAAAACAACCAAAAACCAAAATAAAAACAAAACATAAATCTCCCACTACCCCAAACACAATACAAACCATATCTTAACATTAAAAAAAACCCCCATAAACCACCAAACCATACAAAACAACACAAAAAACAAAAACCACTTCCCCCAACACCCCACAAACTAAATACACACAAACCCAAACAACCACAGAAACAAACCCAATCCTAAATCCCACTAACCAAAAGAAACGAACAAAAAATCACAAATCTAAAAAAACTAACAAAATAAAAATACCACAGACAATCAACACACCCATACAAATCCCAAAAAAAACACACCACATTCACATAAAATTGAAACAAAAACCCCAACACAAAACAATAACACACAACCAAGCAAAAACACCACCCCCCCCCACCCAAACACCCCCAACCCCACCCACCCTACCACATACCCCACAACACCCCAACCCACAACCCCCACCCCAAACCCCCCAACCCACACCCCCCCCCACCCCCCCCCCCCACCCCAACCAACCCCCACACACAAAACACCCCCCAACCCACCAACAACCACCCCACAACCACCCACCCCCACAACCCCACATCACCACAACCACACCACCCCCAAACCTTCTCTCCTCATCTAAAAACACAACACACCATCCACTCACAAAACCTCACCCCACCCCAAAAACATATCCAACAAAACCCACACAACCAACCAAAAAACACTAAACAAATACAACAACCTTTTCTACCCAAAATATCTACAACAATAATCATACACCACCCACGAACAACCAACCATCCCCCTACCAACAAAATCACAAACCAACCACCCCAAAACACAAACACAAAAACACAAACACACCCCCCCAAACACAACCACAACCAAACACCAACAAAACCCAACAAACAACCCCAAACCACCCACACCCAAACCCCAACACCCAAAAACAAACACCACAACACCCCACAAACAAACAAAGACACCCCCCCAACCAACCACCCAACCCCCACCACCAATCCAACAACAAACCCACCAACCCAACAACCCCACAACCACAACCAAAACCCCAAACCAACACCAACACAAACACCCACCCCCCACCCAAACCCCAAACACCAACCCCTCCCCCACCCCCCACCACAACCACACCCACGCCCCCCGCCCGACACCAACAAAAAACACACCCACCAACCCACCACAAAACAAACCAAACAAAGAACACCCACACCCAAACAACCCCCACCCCACACACCCCCCCACACACCCTACCTCCACCACCCCCCACACCCACAACCCAAAACACCCACAAACACCCCACCACCTCCCCCCAACCCCCACACACCACAACACACACAAACCACACAAACCAACCCCCCCCCCCCCCCCCCACACCAACCCCAACCCCACAAAACACAAAACAACCCACAACACCGCACAACACCCCACCCACAAACCAAAACCACTCAAAACCCTAACACCTCCACAACCCACATCAAAAAACACCCAAAAACAACATCACCAAACCAAAAACCAACACACCCCAAATCAACAAAATCCACCCCCCCTAAGAACACCATCCCCACCCCAACTCACAACCCCCCAACCACACAACCACAACACACCCACCCAACCCAAACCCACCCCACCCAAACCACACTACTACCAACCGCACCACACAAAAAACAATAGTACTAAAACACAAAAAAAACCCCCAAAAAACACACAACCCCTAACAAAACCCACTACCCAAACAAAAATAAAAATACTTACCACCCAACAACATATCCAACACAACCAAAAAACCACCCAAACCCCAAAACCCACATCACAACCCCCAAACCAACAACAACTCCCAAATCACATACAACACCTCAATCAACCACAAAACACCCCACACACAAATCACACCACACCAACCACAACCAAAACCACCCCCTTCCCCCCCCACAAACAACACAACCCCCACCCCAAAACCCCAACAAAACCAACACCAAATAACCCCCACCCAAACAAACCCCAAAAACCCCACCCACCCAACAACACCACCATCAAACAAAAAAACAAAAAACACTACAACCCACCCACACACAAACTAAATCACCCCAACCCACCCACTACCCCAAACCAACCAACCACCCCCACACCCAACCCAAACCTAAAAACCACAATATTACCACCACACCACATTTCTACCACAAACCCAACCAATAACCAACAACCTCCCACCACCACACCCCCTATACCACAACCCCAAACAACCCCAAAACACAAATACAAACCCCTACAAACACCACTACACTCCACTCATATACCACCAAAAAAAACACTAAACCATACTAAACAAACCAACCCACCCCACAACCCACACAACCCCCAACCCCAAAACAAACCCACCACCAACCCACACCCACCACCCCCTCACACCCAACCAACCCAACCACACCAACCACCCAAAAAAAAACCTACCAACACACACGCAAACCAAACAAAAACTCTACACCCCCTAACACAACAACACAACCCCCCCCACTAAAACCCACCAACCCACCACCAACCCCCCCCACACCCCAACCCCCCACCCCCAACAACCAACCACCACAACCCCAACCACACCCAAACACCCCACACATAAACCCCCACACAAATCAACCAACCACCAAACCCCACAACTAAAAAAAAACACCTACGTCCAACCCACACACACAAACCCACCACCAACCCCATACAAACAACACACCAACAACACCAAACAACCACCAACCCACCCCACAAAACCACCAACAACTCCCACCCCCCAACCCCACAACAATTAAATCACACCCACCCCATCACCCTAAAAACCAAACAAACCCCCCCAAAACAACCCCCCCCCATACCACAAAACCCACACCCCCACACCCACACAACCCAACACCAACACAAACAACCCCAACCCCACCGCACCCCGCCCCCACCCCAACCCAAACACCCCACCCCCACACCAACCCCACCCCAAAAACCCCCAACCACCACACCCCACCCCTACACCCCACAAACCCAACCCACACACCACACACCAACCCCCCCCCCCCAAACCACCACCCGCACCCCCCAAACCACCAACCCCACCCCCCACACGCAAACAAACCCACACCACCCCCCACCCACCCTACCCACACCCCAAACCACACCACCACCCCCAAAACCTACCCCACCAAATCCCTCCCATCCAAAACAAAAAAACACAACACACAAAAATAAAACACACCCCAACAAATACAAAACAACAAACCAATATACCCAAAAAACTAACAAAACAAAAAAAACAATAAAAAATACAAATATAACACAACACATCATACAAAAAAAAAAAAATAACCACACACATACAAACATAATAAAAAAACAATAAATACAACAACAAGCAACACATAAACAACCCTAATATTACATAGATCTCTAACACACATAGTAGAACTCATAGTATGAGAGATATATAAACAACATCAATACACCTCAAATACAAAACAACCAACACCACACCCATCAACCCCCCAAAACTCACCCCAAACAACAAAAAACAAAACACCACAAACACACACACACCACCCATCCACCACCCAAAACCCACAAAACAACAACCCCCACCCCCCCAAAAAACCCCCAAACACCCCCCCACACACGAAACCACCCACCAACACCCCAACAATACAACACACAACACCCACGAACCCCCCACCCCCAAACCAACCACCCCACCCCCCTCCCACCACCACAAACCAACACACACCAAACACAAACAAACACACCAAACCCACCACCCCAACACACCGCCCACCCACCACACCCACACCCCCACCCACAACAACCCAAACCAACACCCCCAAACAACAAACCAAACCACCACACCAACCCCCACACACCCCAACACAAACCCACCACAAACACACCAACCCGACACCCAACCCCCCCCACCCACCACCCCAACACACACCCCCACCCACCCCAACAACACCCCAACCACACACCAAGCCAACCAACAACACTCTAACCAACACCAACACCCCCCCACCCCACACCCCAACCCCCCCACTACCCCCGACCAAAAAACACCCCCACCACACCCCACCCCCCAACAACCCACAAACACCCACCCCTCCCCCCAACCCCACCCCCCCAAAAACCACAACAACCACCAAACCCAACCAACCACACACACCCCCACACAAACCACTCCACCACACCACACACAAAACAACCCACACAACCACCCCAACCCACCCAACAACAACAACACCAAAACCAACCCCCCCCCCCAACACACACCCACCAACCCAACCCCACCCCCACAATCCCACCAAACCAACACCCACACACAAACCTACAAAACACACAAAAATCCCCCATCCTAAAATATTATAATATAATTACCAGTTTGACACTACCAACACCCAACCCACACCCACCCCCCCCCCCCCACCACCCCCCCACCACCACACACCACCCAACACCAAAACCCCCCAAAAACACCAACCACCACCCACAAAAAAACCCAAACCCAAACCCCCCACAAACAACCACCAAACAACCACCACACACCCACACCTCCCAACCCCACAACCCCCCCCCAACCACCTCACCCACCCCCCCCCCCACCCACCCAAAACAACCCAAACCAACCCACAAACCCAAAAAACACCCACCACCCACCAACACCACACACCCACCACCCACCATCACCCACCCCCACCACCACAAAACCCCCCCACACACCCCCCCCCACACCCACACCCAACCCCCCCCCCCACACCACCCACCCCACCCCCCAACACCCCCACACCCACCCCACCCACCCACCCCCCCCCCCACCCCACCACCCCCCCACCCCCCCAACCAACCCCCCCCCACCCACACAACCCACCCCCCACACCACACAAAACACCCACAAACCAAACCACACAACCACCCAAAACAAAAAACCACTCACCAAACCCAACCAACACCCAACCAAACAAAACAAACACCCAACCACCACAACAACAACCCACAACCAAAACCCACAAACACCAACAACCCCACCCACAACACCACACAACACAAACAAACACACCACACACCCACCACAACAAACAACAACCAAAAACCCAACCAAACAAAAACCCAAAACCACCCACCAAACCAAACCCACCCCCACAAACCACAAAAACCACACAACCCCACAACACACACCACCAAACCCACCCCACACCACCCCCCCCCACCCCCCCACCACACCAACAAAACCACAAACCCAACACACAAACACAAACCACCCCCCAACAACCCCTACCAACCACACCCAAAACCAACACACCACACACACCAAACACAAACAACACCCAACCAACAAAACAACCAAACCAAACAACCACCCAAAACCCACAAAACCACACCACCACACAAACAACCCAACAAACAACCAAACACACAAACCACAAACCCACCACAACCACACCCACAAACCAAACCAAACAAAAACAACAACAAAACACACACAACAAACAAACACACAACACAACAAAACAACCCAACCCACAAACAAAACCCAAAACACAACCACAACACAACCCACACCCCCCCACACCACCCCAAACACACCAAACAAACCCCCAAAAAACCAACAACACCCCACCAACAACCCAACACCAAACACAAAAAACAACACAAACCCCACAAAAAACAACAACACCACAACAACCAACCACCACAAACAACCAACCCAAACAAAACACACACCACCCCCACCAAAAAACCACCCACCAACCCAACAAACAAAACCCAAACACCAACAACCCCAAACCAACCAACAAACAACCACACCACCACAACACACACCAAACCACCAAAACCCAAAACACACACACACCCAAAAACACACACACCAAAACCACCACCCCACAAAAACAAACAACACCACCAACCCACAAAACACAAAACAACACACACCCACCCACAACCCAACCAAACCACCCCACCCACCCAACCCAACCCACCCCAAACCCCACACTACCCAAACCCCCCACAACACCACCACCCACCAAAAACACACACCAACACACAACAACAAACACAACCACCACCCCACACAAAAACAACCAAAAAAACAACAAACCCAAACCCCCAAACAACAAAACACAACACCACAACCCCACAAAACAAAACCAACCCCACACAACCCACAAACAAAAACCAAACAACCAAAAACCCCACAACAACAAAAACAAAAAAAAACACCCCCAACACAAAAAACAACCAAAACACACCCAACAAACAACAACAAACCACACAACCCCCAAAAAAACACCAAAAAAAACAACCACAAACCCCACAAAACACAACACCCCAAAAAAACACCAAACCCCAACCACCCCCAAACCAACAAAACCAAACACAACACACAACACCCAAAAACCACACAAAAACAACAACACCAAAACCCCCAAAAAAAAAACCACAACAAACAAAAAACCAACAACCCCCCCCACCCACCCCCCACCACCACACCACAACACCACAACCCCCCAACACCCAACCA